>JAANSP010003597.1:0-11103 GCA_036850745.1 Homidia socia
TATCGACTTGAGACAATTACCGGTTGGAGTAAACAAATAGGGGTGCCTATTTTTTGGTGTACCAAGCAAATTTTCTGAAACGTCATCCAAAAGATTCGGTTCGGTTAGGTCGATAATAGGTTTTACCAATTTAACTGAACCAATTATGATGCGTAAATACACAGCCATCAGATCAGATGATGAAAAATCTCGAAAGGTTTGCGTCGTAGAGAAACAATGTGTTTGGTAACACGCAATCAGATTAAAATTCTGAGTGAGTTGATTGTCACCATCACGTGCCTGGGTTATAAGTTATAAGGGAGGTAAAAATTTAGAAAAAAAGTTCCAAGTTTTTCGAAATTTCTATCCGCTATGCACCTAGCAAACTGATATTTGGATGGGGTTCCAGACAATTTCCAGTCGATTGGTATAATAAAAAATAGGGACCCCTACTTGTTTACTTCAACCCAATTACCTTTCTCCAGATCACTTGTAAGGGCCCTTTCCAGATACTGAACTACGCCATACATGTCAATAGGTAGGTTGTCGGGATTAAGTTCAGTAACTTGATTTGCTTGCAACTCAGGATAGAACTCTTTGAGTGGTGAGCCTTTCCGTTTGCTAGTCTGGTAGAAATGCAGCCAAAGAAATGGGAGAAAGTTTGGAAAAAGGGAGGTCCAGTATTTTGAAAATTTGTGGTCATCCTTTTTTCCATCTTCTGTAGTCCAGCCTAGTACTTTCTGAAACTCTTGTGGCATGTCCTCAAAGTGTACATACTTGTTTCGAATGAATTTCAGTAAAGCCAAAGGGTTGCTGAATTTCGTTTTGGAATAACTCTGCTTGATTGCTATGACCTTCTTCTGTTTTTCTTCTGCGTATGGTACATATCTGCGAGACAGTATGTCAAAATGGGTGGTGTCATAAGTCTTCGTATCATCTATTCTGCAAACTAACAGGAGCATTGAAACATTTAATGATTGCTACTGGCACGTATAGTTTATGTAAGTTTTATAAGTTTGTATACAAAATCAGGTGCAAACAACTTCAGGCATGTTAACCTTACCATTGTAAAGTATTTTTTCTGGGCCTTGGTCGTAGCTTGGTGGTTTCAGTTTTGTGGAGCACTTGAGCTCTGTCAAAACATTTCTCCAATTTGATTTCACAGCTTGTAAAGACCTCGCTGAATTGGGAATAGTGACCATTACTTTCTCCTGATCTGCAGCTTTATAAAAATTGCATATTTTGGCTGACCTCCAGAAAAATGGGTACAAAAGTGGCAGCTCTTTGGATACCCATTCTTCTAAATGTAGATAAAAGCAACTTTCAATAATAGTAAAATGAGTGCTTAGTGTTTCAGTAAGTTAACTGTTGCTTCCTCACCATCAACATCCGCATTATTTTTGTCCATTGTTAGATTGATGAAGGAAAGTTTTAAAATGAATACGTGTTTCTTCTTTCACTTTTGCAAAAAATTCAATGCTTCTGATTTTGAATCGCAGGTTTTTCTTTAAAAAAGTGTCAGTTTAGTTTTTATCGTCTGCAATGTAATGAATTCATACAAAAGGCTAGTTATTGTTCTTCCCTTCACTTTCACTAACAACTCGGGTAATATTTACTTAATAAACAAATAGTTGTCGACATTATTTAGTAGGGATAAAGTAATCAAGCAAGTAATTAAATAAAAACTTTTTGCACCTTGATTTTCCTTTTTCATAAATAAAGCTGGGCAGACATACACTGCCAAAATTATTTAACTGCGATTTAAAACTGTGCGTTTGTAGTAAGTTAGTTTTCAATGGAGTTAAAAATCCTCTCATCTAATTATTCATCTTCTGAAATTCCACTGTAGTTTTATTTTAATTGAAGGATTGACCATTTGGAAATGCATTTTTGTCTCTCCTTTGATGTGTTCACATAATCATGTGACTGGCTCCCGGTAATCATCATAGCTTGGTTAGAAGAAATTTGGAACCGAGCACCATCTGTAATTTGATTTCATCAGTGGGAGTATAAGGGGTGTGGAATTGTTCACTAAGCCAAGACTTTAACTTGAATATGTATTTAGACTGAGTGCGTGTAAATTATACTATAATAGTAAGAAAAACGATGTAAGTATAAAGTATATTATATGGAGCTGACTATACTTCCGGTGAGTGTTTTCCAGCAGTTCAAAGCATCAGTTATTATATGTATAGTATTTATTTTTCCCCATTGCACAACAACTCATGTTTTCGATAAGAGATTGCTTTAGGAGGCCAATAATATTCCAGGCAAAATGATGTTGACACCGAGAAAATGACGAGGTGCTTTTTCGACCGTGCGTGGGAGAGGCTGACAAGATTAGTTGCTCATTTTTCTGAGGCCAAGACCATTACTTAGTACAAAAGTGTGTCTTTTGATTTATCTTTACAGAACTTGGTTGTTGTTATTTGTTACGTGACCAAACCAAATAAGTCTATCAAAAAACGTTAACTTTTTATTCTTTTCCTTTTGTCTGTATGTTCATTTGGTCTACTGGCAATATTTGGGTCTTTATAACAAAAATTGTCGTAAATATTTTATTTTATTTATTCATTGTGCTGCTGCAGCTCTTGACGCTAACAAATGGAAAGATTGATCGAACAATTCACTGCAATTTCCACGCATCACCCCATAGTTGCAATGCAATGTACAGAATATAAATTTTGAAAAAAGCTTTATTGTTAAAGAGTTCTGGTATGAAACAATGAAAATATGGAAAAGATATATTTACGCAGCCTGAGCTACCCCTGTGCTCGATTTGGCTGATGAATAATGATGTAGTAAGCATTTTAGCATTAACAATTTAAAATTTCTTTAACATAATTTGATCTATTGAATTTGTTCAATGTACTTACCATCATGTAATTAGGAGATCTCATTTATCATCATTTTAACTTCCGCACAGAAAACATGTCATTATTATTTGTATATCTCACTCTACCCCAACTGGGCGAATTCGATTCCCAGTTTTAGGCCCTCAAATTAGTCACATTCGTGCTGCTACTTCTGACTGCACCAGTACATAAGTTCTAGATTGATATATGTGGTATAGGGTATAGCATGCCTCAGCTAATACTTTTATTTGGTTACCAACTGATAAATTGGCTACACAATTAATGGGCAAAATGTAATCAATAATAAAACTGTAAATAAGAAAAAAACAAATTAATCTTTGCTTATTTTATTTCAAGTCACGAATGCACTACTCTAAAACAATCCTTCGGTTCTGTTCTCGATTTTGTCTAAGTAGCTGCAGCTGCATCGTATCTGATACAAAAGCACGTGCCTATTCAACTAACCTACTACCTGTCGAACTGACTGCCCATGCGTATAACATTAGTGACAAGTGACACCCTGTCGGGTGGATTTTCTCCAAAGTTTTTTGTTTCCGCAACTAAATTTTAGTGGTATCTTACTAAACTCGACAAGCTCTTTCGAATGACATATCGCTCATCAAAATCCGCATGGAGCAGTGATACGCGTAATGTTCCAAATTTTTCACAGCAGTTTCTGATAGAGGACAAAAAGCTGATAATTTGTTGTCGAGGAACTTTGATATGCATATAAATAGATATTGCATTTAAAAAAGTTGTAATAAGTATGTAATAAAAGTTGATGTAGTTTAAAAAAATACTTAGCAATATCATGACACATCATTTTCACTTGTGAGGTTTAAAACTAAGTAGTTGTGTCAACTTACGCTGCAAATCACGTTATATTCACTCACCAATTACGCTGATTTTATTGCTCACACGATTCCGACACTCATTACAATAAAATCACTCCAACATCACAGTTGACAGTACGTTCATTCTGGGATAGTGTCTATTTGTCCATTACTATAGCATGAGTATATTTTCCTTTTTGTGCGTTTCCGTCGAATTTGTGAATTTTTTGCGAGACAATAGACAACGCAACGGCATCAATTTTTAGTAACCTGCTTCATTTTGACGTTTTCTTGGAGCTCGACTGTATGGAATGGAGAAGCGTTCTCTGGCATCTCTACTCCCAAGTCCCAACCATTCCAACCTGTAACCGTTTCATCTTTTGGTTAGACTGTCTAACTTAGACAAAGCCATTGCAGGAGGCGGTGGTGTCTGTACATTTTATGCTGGATTATATACCAGTCTGGGGCATTACGGTACAGTACATTAGGTAGTGCTCGTGACGAGCAGCTCGTCTACACTACTACTGTTTAACAAATTGGTTCTTGGTGTAAAGTAAACTGTGATGCCAATTTCTTACCAAAATGATTTCAATAACTGTGAAACTAAATATTAAAAATATACTATCAACTTGATTACCTTTCGATTTTTTTAATCTGTCATAAAAAGTCTGTTGAGAGTACACATACGCACATATTATTGATCACAAAATGACGTGTACATTAATAACGGTGACGATTTTGCAAATAACACACTTCAGGGTTCCCTTCTCCGCACTTGAATTATTTAAATCACGGAAAATGATATATTTACAAGATGAGTCTAGTAACACTGGTTTGCGATTTCATCAGATTTTTTTTTGATGAAGTGTTTGTTTGCTTTTGTCCGATTCATACCTACTTCAAAATATTACACTTTAATCTCGTTTTCACGTTTTTGTAGCTGTCAATTAAGGAATTCGATGACAATGAATGGTTATAATATGAAAAACGCTTTAAGCCTTACCCAAATGTAATGCAAGTTTGTTCTTGTTCATCATCAGTTTTCATTGCATTTTTGATACCACAATGTATAAATACGCACTCCAACGAGGTTTCAAGCCTCACTTTTCTTTTCGCTGTGAAATTCACACCTTGTCATATTGTTGTATTTGCTGTCTATAAAGAAATTCGGTGTAAAAATGGCAAAGTGTTTTATAATTTCAGCAATTCTTCTTGCCACATTACTCTCTCCGGTAAAATTTAGCAATAGAATACTGTATTATGGAGTCAATTTTTTATAAAAGGTTTATATAATATCCCATGCAATATAGTCTCCGTCAGTTGCACAAGAAGCTTGTCCACCTGAAGGCGTTTCATTAATTCCGCATCCGGACTGTACAAAGTATGTGGTGTGCGATGAGGGACAGGATTCCTTGATGCATTGTCCACCTAATCTCTATTTCAATCCCAAACTTTTGTACTGTGACTTTCCTACAAATGTTCCCGAATGCGTGGCAGGAACCCGACCTCCATCAGGATCCCCCACACCACCATCTACATCATCAAGCACTACCACAGCAAAAACAACAGAGAGCGATACACCGACAACGGAAGCTCCATCAACCACACAAGCCTCCACAACTGAACAACCAGATCCCACCATTTGTAAGTTACCAACATTTAAACTGATGCGTTAGAGGATTCCTCATCTAATTATTTCATTGCAGTGACTAGATGTGGTGAAACTATTGTTGCTGACGCGGGCCGTATCGAGTATAAATTCGGGGAAGCTTATGACGCCAATGAAATCTGTTCTTTTGTTGTTCGTGCAGAACATTCCTCAACAGGAATAGTTTTCACCTTGAATGCTCATGGATTCAATGCAACTGCTGATCCCTCCGCAATTAACATTTTCACGTTTGGAAAGCAGGGTCACATTGAAACAAGTCATTTAGGTCCGCCTAATCCCCTGACTGAAACGTACGTCACTGGAAACGTTGCAGTAGTCGTGTTCAAAACTACAGGAAATCGTGGGACTGGTTTCAAGCTATCATTCAGTGCCGTGGTGTCAAATCTCTATTTCGGCTTCACAGGTGTCAACTTGGTATATAGCAATTTGACCGGTGGCCAACTCACCATTCCATTTTGGGAGAACCCTGCATACATGACAAGTGTGATTGTCTTGTCTGCTGACCACAAGAAGGTCGCCTCTGGCTTTGACGCTCTCCGCTTAACTTTTCTCAAGGAAAATTTGGAACGTCTTAACGGCGACACTTGTGGCTGGGACTCCATTCATATCTATTCTTTCCTTTCAGAAGATGTTCAGCACAAGGAAACGTATGTACATCACTGGTTACTGTGTACGTTATGATGATAATTGTATAAAGAAAGCTAGAAAATGAAACGTGCTCTCTTTTTGATTTTACAGGTTTTGTAGCCTACTCAACCAAAGGTCAGTGTACGAAACAAAGGGAATCATTATTCTTGTCTTTTACGATTGGGACTCAAACTATTGGTATGACGCAGAGGCTACATTCAAATGGGAGATTGTCAAGACATAAAAAAGGTTATTGCAATTTATCGTCATTAAAAAAGTAATAATAATTTCAATGTTTTTGTTTGTTGAGAGTTAAAAGAAGCAAATAATAATAATGCACTAAGTTATTTTTTCATATATTTTGTGTTCGAATTTGTTTAGCGTTAATTTAATCTCTAATGTTTGTATTAAAATACTCCGATTATCCTTTGATTTGTTGCGTGATGCTAATAAGCTTCTTTGTTAACATTGTGCGTCATTGCATGGTACGTGTCGTACCACCAACGAAGCAAGTTAAATTTACATTCTCTATTTACCTACATGTTTTCTTCTTGCATCAGTTGCATCTCCCATTTAGCCAGTAGCCATAGAAAAGTGGACTTGACAAGAACAACTGTTTTGGTTGTACACATTTATAGCTTGGTCGAATATTTATTTGCACTCTCTGGGAATTACTTCACCCACTTACTGTACATCAATTTCAAGTGTTTCACGATAAGATCATGATGGCACTGTGGTTCCACTTGTGTCCAGTACTAACACAACGGTGATAGCATTCCTTCAATTAGTGATTTAGATTATATGTTATTTTAAATCAATCACCGTGTTAATTTAGATTGTCAAGCTGAAGTTTGTCTCGTTGTGCTACATTAATGTTTCTAAACTGGAAGAAAACTACCTTGTGTCCACCAAACCAACAATAACAACATTTTTGCAAAAATTTAACGCAAGAAAAACCATGTTTGTATTTACAGGTGTAAATCGAACCAATTGTTTTTATCAATTTGTACATTTGGACTCTATCTTTTTTTCTCGTGACATTAGATTTCGTTGAAAATTCTCACATAGTTTTTACGTCATGCCTTAAGTGTCTTTCTATAATCTATTTGTCCTAATTTATTTCATGACCCTAAGTAAGTACTAAGCTATGGGGTAATAAACGGAGAGAAAAGTAGTTCAATCGACAGAGTTAATTTAATTTTTAAGACAGCCTGAAAATATAAACAAAACAAAGGGCTGACCATTCGATTCGATCTCATGATATTTTATTACGCTCCACGAGAATTTGTTTCCCCTATCCTCAACAACAAAATGGTTCCCATTTTCTACACAAACCGACGCCCTTTGTCATTGTAAAGAAAGGTCATTTACAGAAAGAAAATCCACGTGAATTTACATTCATGCATTGTATCTGATGACTATGCAAAATATTTTAGGAATTTCCTCCGAGAAAACTCTTGATTACAGCTTTAAAAGACGGGAGAGCTGAAACTACTCATCTTTCCACTCACATATTTTTTATTATACCCTAAAGGAGAGCTACGAAAACAAGCTTGTTGAGAAAAAGTATACTAAAAAATACAAAGAACAAGATATAAGAAACTAGAACTAACGAGGATAGGCATAAAGGTATATATATAAACAGGATCAGGGTCATTATTCACAAATGGCAGGAAAATAAAAAAAAAATAAAAAAGAGGCAAGCAACAAAACTCACTCATTGTTCCGCCTCATTTTTTTAAAAACCATTTTTTTCTTTCCCTTTCTTTTCATATTTCATGGTCCAGTAAAATTGAAATTGGATATGAAAGAAAGAGAAAAAAAGAGTTGTATCTTTTTTCTGCCAAGAAGAATGCAGACAACCGACACCATCACCCTGAGTTTTGTTCCTTTTGGTATAGGTATGAATATAATGCTCTGGCTAGCATGCAATATGCACATATGTACAAGTAACACACACCAGCGCCACCGTTATCGTCATCATCGTTTACTTGTCTCTGACTACTGCTCATTTTTTTGCAAAAGGAAGAATGAACCGTAAACGAGCTCCAATTCTAACGATCCCTACCAACCAACCATCACTTTCTCCTTCTTTTTTTTATTGTAGCTAAGGATACTTCTCGATTTCATTTCATCCAGAAAATAATATTATTCATCTTGTTTCTTTTTTTCTTCCTTTTTTACCTCCTCTGTTCAAAGTTTATGTTTTTTAAGAAAAAAACCTGAGTGGAGTAGGTATAGGCACGCATATGTCCTTATTATCATTCGTTAGAGCAGCAGCAATGAAATGAGAATGGATGAGTGGGTGGGTGGGTGCAAGTGGTTTTTGACGTTGTTTGGTTGCTTAGTAGTTTTTTAGCTTCCTTTTCTTCCTTTTGAAATTTGAATCGCTTGTGAAATCTTGCCCGATATCTAATATAAAATATTATTATCTTTTTTTGTTTCATATACCTACATATATTCAAGGATAATGAAGAGTATATCATTGGATCATAATAAAAGGAAGTATCATCCCATTTTTCTTTGCTGTCTTTTATTTTTTTGTCTGCTTTTTTATAAGAAAGCGTGAAGTGAACGGGTAAATTTATTTACAAGGAGCACAATTTAACAGGGTATCTATTTTACTTCCTTTTCTCTAGAAAAACGCACCCACAATTGTTTTTGTGCTGCTCTTCTTTAGAGATACCGGTGCAGGAGTAGTTGTGGTACATTTATTACTACAGTACTCATTACCCTTGAAGAAAATAATAGAATATTGTTATACGTGGTTTGCTTTTACGTCCTCTACCGCTTGTCTATAATGGACAGAAGTAGAAAAGGGAGAGAGCGAAAGAGCAAAATGTTGAACGCAATGTTAGTCGTCAGGTGAAGTCTAAGAAAAAAATAAGCAAGCAAGACAAATAAAGAAGTGGATTCCCCTATTCTCCCTCTCTCTCCTTTTTGGTCGGCGCTAGTTAAATTGTTGTGGCTTTTCCCGTAGACAGGTTCATTAGTTTCTCTTATCCCAAGCCAAAGTAGGCAAGTAAAGAAAGAGACAAGACAAAGAGTTGAAGGAAATCTGCTGCTGCTGNGTTAAATTGTTGTGGCTTTTCCCGTAGACAGGTTCATTAGTTTCTCTTCTCCCAAGCCAAAGTAGGCAAGTAAAGAAAGAGACAAGACAAAGAGTTGAAGGAAATCTGCTGCTGCTGATGCTGCTTTGTACATTTTTGGAACCTAGTTGAGTGTTAATGTTAAGCAAAGGCTATAAAAGTGAAAAGATGGAAATTTAACTTTATAGTTACTGCTGACTATAGTAAAAGTACAGATTATCTTCAAGTTTTTCCTAGTATGTATATAATTTCAACATATAGTTTAAACATTTATATTTGACGATGCAAACTAAATTAGCCCAATGTCGGATTTATGTGCTACTGTCTAATTTACAAAAAATTAATACTTAATAACAGCATTAATAAATATATACATTTGAACATAGACATGCAATCAGCAAAAGACGAAAAAGGTAAAGTATAACGATGAGACAAGTTACTGATTAAGTCATCGGATTACAAGAGGAGCAGTTGCAAAAGTGAAGGGAATGGGTCGATAAAGTGATGCAAGTGTAAGTAACACCATTGTCTTTATTTTCCAAAGACTGCAGTGATCATGATCACCATCAACGCAATTTCTCCAAGCGTCTGTTTACCCGGCAGTCAATTCTTTACAACTTTCTGTAGAAAAAAATGCACACACCTGCGACCACACACAACATTAAAGGGGAAAAAACATCAATACATTAGTGCAAGCTTTTCATTGACATGCCTGTCTACTCCTCTGCACAACCGGGATATCTTTTGGTGGTGGAAAAAAGTAAGAGGTGGCAAGAAAATGGATTAACCTTTTCGATTGATAGGCTTAATTCCGTTGATGGGAGCTTTTGTTGGAGTTGCTCACAGAGGATTACATTTCTTGCAAGAAACAAGAAACAACGCTTGTCTACTACTACTACTTGCCCCTTGGATGATTATGATGGTAATAATGATGAAGTAGTAGAGTCTGCAGATGAGAGATTAATACCTAGTGAGGTGAAAAGAAATTCACGATGGTGGTTGGTGGTGGTTTCACACTTTTTCTTGATATTTGTTTGCCAGTGGCAAAAGCCCTGTAATTCCTTCCAGTCTTTAGAATTTTCTCTCTAAGAATTACCTCCATTCTGTTTACAGGTGAATGCTTTGTTTATCGTTGAAAGTGTTCCAAGTTTTTTTATTGCTAGCAAAAAATAGAAAAAAACGGAAACAAAAAAGGAGTCTTATGCTTCTTCTTTCTATTTACAAATATTTGAAACTTGATGCATATGCAGTGTATTCAATCATGTAAATAGACAGAGCTTTTTTGACATCTAACTTTGACTAGACTAACAACACGAGAGATGTACATTGAATCAAAGCAAGTTTTTTCCATTTTATTTATTTCATGGAATCGTTTCTATTTTACACCTCAATGTGTATGCGTGTATGTATCTCTTCATACTTGCTGTGTCCAAGCTTAATATTCTTGTCCATTTTCATGGTATCAAATCATAGTCGAGATCATATTTGTAGATTCAACAATACTGCTGGCTATTTCCTTTTTCCACTCCCTGTTTTTGTATTCACAGCCGAGTATCGCTTTGTTGGAAAGTGGAAAATGAAAAAAATGCACGGGAGAACTTGTAAATGTGGATGGGAAAAAGGAAGGGAAATTGAGAGAGAGAGGTCAAGAGGGAGCTCTTTATTCTGCTAGTTTTTTTATGGAGGACGTGTCCATATAGAGCCAAGCCTTTTTGTATTTTTACGTGAGCTCTATATCTATCTATGGTATATAAATTATCATAGAAGCATGGCAGTGAAAATGCACTTTTTCAAGTGCACAGAAAAGATACGTATGGGATTTAGCTGCCTACATGCATACAATTTTTAAACGGTAGGAAAGTGCATACCTTAACACAATAGGAATCATTATAAACTGAAACGAGCAAATTGATCTAAAAGACCTGCTCGACTTTTTCTGTTTTTTTCTACACTTTTTTCTCAGATTTTCCTTTACTTTTCGATTATCGCCATTTAAAAAAAATAAATTGTAGAGCTCACGCGATTTACGTTTGGAGAACCTAGCAAAAAAC
>JAANSP010003599.1:0-11102 GCA_036850745.1 Homidia socia
TACTTTACATTGCTAAATTTGCATTTACTTTGTTCATCTCATACCAATATAAAATAGAGGGACTGCCTGCAGTATTATTTGCAAAAATGCAATCCATTTAGCAATATCGCACAAGTTTTTCTGTGCTCGCTCCTCACGTCTGCCTGTACACCTTCCTTCTTGACAAAATTCTTTTTTTGTGACAAGAACTTACTTTATAGTAAATCCCATGTTGTATATACCTACTGTACGATTGCTGATTAGGTACGTTCTGCATGACGAGTTGTTGTCTCCTCTTCAGAGACAATCATAATATGTCAGCTCCTCTCCGTCTCATTTTTTGTTCATGAGAACTTCTCTTTAGCTCCCACGCACCTCAACAGAATACCAAACAACTTTCGTGAAAACGCAGCGTAATTTTTATAAAGCGTAGTAAGTAATAAATGCGCGTCCCATTCGTCGTCCGTCGTAGTCGTCGCTGTTGCAGTAGTCAAATGTTTTTGTGTCTCTAAAAAAGAGGCAAAAAGTATTTTATAGTCAATTAGCATAATATAACATTTTTAAAGATATGTCTTCTTCAACTTCCCTTTAAACAAGCTATTAATACTCGTGAATACATGCTCCATTACTACATTGATTTTGTTATAATGAAAAATAAATATTAATTCTTAAAAGAAATGGTGCACACCCATATCTTCGTTTCATCTTTGTTAATTTGCATTTCTCTACATCCTCTTCGCTACTAAAATTAGTTAACGACGACGTACGTAAGATTTAGGATAATTAATGAATCCCATCATATTGTGTATTCTTTCTTCACTCTTTACAGCAATTTGTCAAATATTCATGCAGTACTGAAGAAAGACAAGCACATGTGTATGGATTAGCATACATAAACCGGACAAGTAGTAACAAACAAAAAGATTAACGTTGCAGATACAGATACTTCATCACACAGAGCATCTATTTTTATTACATACTTGCATTTACAAAAAAGGCAATTGAAAGTAAACATAAAGATTGAAATTTTGATAACAAATACATATTCTCATCGTGCTATTCAATTATTGTTTTTCTTGTGTAACACAAAGTAAATAGAAAAAATACACTAAAACAAGATTGCCATGAAAGAAGTATTATGTTGCCAAAAAGTTTTTTTTTGCTAAACCTCAATGTAAATAGTTCAAAGCGTGAAACAGTAGTAACAAAGTAACAACAACCAGGGCGAAACTTTGATAGAAAGAAGGTAAAATAAAATGTGCACGCAAGGTGAGGGTGACGGACGGGAGGGAGAGAAACACGAAATTAAATGACGCACTTTTTTAATGATAATAATAAATGATCTGAAATGGAGTAATGATATAAAATATTTTTTTTACAAAAATTAAAATAAACCAATATACAGATACCAAGGCTCTAAAAGAGGAGGGGGTAACATTCACGTATCAACATTTACGGCTTCGAGCTTTTTTTAAAAGCATAACATCATATTGTACATTTTTGTTTAAAGTAGCTTCTTAAACATTTCTACTTCTATTTTTTAAACTCTTATTTCCCTTTAATTTAATTATAAAATTTTTATTGAGAATAATAAAAAAAACTGCTGATACATTGCTAGATGCTCTTCTCAGAGTAGAAAATGTATGTAGTGTGACCATTTTTTGAACAAATTCCCTTCACGCATTTGATCCTGTTGTGCGGCCAAGCCCGTAAAATTCAAAGTTAGCGTAGGTCGGTACAGAAATGGCAAGAAAAAGAACACGCTTGTTGAAGCAGACCATACCACCGCACCGAATCATTTACTCACTACGGGTCTACAATATACCAAAGTAATTTCATGGAAGATTTGGTATATTCTTGTTCTATCGAGTTGAATAAATAATTTATGTGATAACATTATTATTGCAGCATCAGTTCTTTCTAAAGTACAAAAGAAAAGGCACACTCAAAAAAACAAGAAGATTTCTATGTATCTTTCGTCTCGTGTCTCTTTCAACTTTTGTGGAGAGCATGCCTACTTTTTCATTTTTGTCATTTATTTAAAAACAAATTCATTCAAGGTCACAAAAGACTATTTTATGGTTCTCGCTTGTCGCAGTAATGATTATAGACTGTAAGTTGCATTTAAAAAATATTAGGCTTTTGCTAAAGTGGCATGAGTATAGCGTGGCATTTCCTGGCAAGTATGCAATATTAATATATTTATTCCCCTTATTTGCTCGAGCATCAACAAACTTAAAGCTAGAATTTACCAAATGAATATTCTATTGTTTTCAAGTAGGAATAGTGCAAGTTTTTGCTTACTGATGTGTTAAGACATTTTGGAAACTCTAGCTAGAATTAATCATACAATGAGACTCATGATTTTACTTGGAAGCTCTTGTTTATCAGTAGGAACTGCTGAAAGAAGTCTCGACCTTGAAAATAATAGACGCACAAATTTATTCTGTTGTACCATTGGAGAGTGGTTATTAAAAAGGATATTTGCAGTTATCGTAAACAATTTTCTTTGTTTTGCCGCATCACATGCACACTTCCTTCCCATTATTCCCATTTACACATGAAGTATGCGTACTGTCAACTCTCAATAATAAATATCCGCAAAACTATTCCTTACTTTGTCACATTCATAACATTTTAAAGGACAATGGAATTGTTTTAAATTGCGTTTCGTTTCATACAAATATTGTCAAGCTGAGTAAAATGTGTAACTGTTACACTGTCACATGCTGTAACATTTTTGTGTGATTTACAAGAAACAGCAGTTTATATGGATTCTTCAAATGCATAAAATATTGACATTTAGCATTTTTGCTGAATACAAAAGGTAACGTTTCATTTTTTTCAGGTTACTTCTCAAATGCATACATTTTTACAATTTAGGAGATTTTTGCTCCCTTTTTTCGCCTATTATGACCTTTAATTAAGATGCATGATAGTTTTTTACAAAAAACTTAAATGCCTATCATAATTGCTAAAGCTCGTTGAAAAAAGATAAATAACTTAATTACTGAAACGTCTGCAACTGTGCAACTAAAATTTACATTAAGCTCTATTCACACCACTAATAATTACACAGTTTTGTAAAATCTGTTGCTTCATTCCTTGAACCTTGACAAAAAAATACCCATTAACCCGAAACCTAATGGGCTTATTATTTAAAATCTACAACAAACATGTTTTAAGGTTAAGTAAACAACATGCACTTAACTTTCTCACAAAGCACCAGAGAGAGATAGATGAAGTGACAAAATTTCTAAGGGTTTATGAAAACAGAATATGTTTGGTTGTAATCACTGGCTTTTGTTAACATTTAAACTTAATTCTTTTTACTTCTAAATCCATCATCATCCTCATTTTTTGACAAATGGAAATTTCAAACGTTTTTTTTTTCAACAAAAAATTTCTCAGTTGAAATATTTTTTATCCTCGCAGAATTTAGCCCATTATTATTTTAGACATATAAACATTCTCAAGCCTTGTTGTTTTCATAAGCTTGTAAATTTTTATGCTTTTCAATCCAACGTATTTCATTCTAGTACCAAATCTGCTGAATTTTTCTAACACCATAACGCCTTGAGATTTTACCTTATTTTTTATAAAAACTTTATAAACAAAGAGTTTTCAACTAAATCTTTGAAATGTTCCGTTCGGTAGGAGGGAGCATATCATCTTATTATCATTATTATTATACTATGACATTGACTGAATGAGTGAATCCTGCAACCCATTCTTTGCATCTGCCAACTAGCTTCTTGTATAAAACATTTTTAAGCGTTCATATGGCGTAACTAATATGAAAACTGTTTTTGTATTTTAAGAAGAAAGCACAGATAAGGATGATAATATTTCTAATGCTAGGCCTGTAGTACCATCTACGCATACAGTAAGTAGTATTTAGATAACGGGATAATATGAGTCAGTAGTGCAATTTTTTGAGGATCATCATGATTATGATAAGCTTCCTAGGTTCCGTTTTACAGTAAAATTTTGTGAATATAGTATTTTTCAACTTTTACAAAAACGTAAGTCAAACAGCATGGTTTAATTATTATGCTACTTCTTGTGTCAGGCCAGTAACGACGACTTTGTAAAGTTTTACAAAAAACATCAACATTGGGGAGTGAGGTAGAGAAAATGCTTTACTTCATTTTTAAACGCGGCACCACCAACAACTCCACTCATTCATCTGAACGGTGTTCATTTTCATTAAGAAACTTACCGCACACCATCAGCAGTGCACATCATGCAATTCCTTGGTGTAAAAATCACTACTTTAGTTGCAGAGCTTATGGGAGCATTCAAAGAAAAAAGTATGATTTATGCGAAGATTGTAACGTGCGATATGGCCTTTTTAATTTTAAAAATACTACTGCTATTTGAAGCATGCAGCGCAGAAGCAGCGGCATCACTTTTTTATGTAATTACCGCAGTGTAGCAGTAGTTTTGCTATATATCTTACGGATAAATTTTACTACGCTCTGTTCGTGATTCTTCGGAAATCAGTAGTTATTGGGAGCCTCCCAATTTCTCGCCATGAATATAATGATCATTCTCTAATGCATCAGCAGCCGTTTGCACTGAAGAAACAGAATAGAACCAGTTCTTTTACATAGGTATACTTTAATGCAGCACGGAGATTTATTTTTTTCAAAGACAGATCCTGTATACTTTGTTTCAGAAATTTTTTAAGCAAATCGTGCACTTAGTCAGACACACAGAGTATTTTTGTGAATGTGATGGGGTTACTGGGATTGCAGTACATTATTACGTCTTATTCGTCAAGTAGCATAGTACATATAATTTTTTGCCGTTTCACATTCTACAATAATAGTTTAGCATAAGTAGTTGTGGTTAAATTAGAAATTGTTTCCGTTTGTTTGACATTTGCAATTTACAACTGTCACATGCAGCGTGTACATATAAGCAAGCAATTTGAAGGAGATTCATAAATCCATACGGATTTATTGAAAGCATTATCAAATAGGTCAGATTTGTCAATCTTTTTTAAGGAATTTATCGTTTATAGTCAGCGAAAAATTCCGTTGTTCTATATCCATTTGGTTTTTGTTCCATTTTTTATTTTGTTATTGAATTAAGGAGAAATTTTATTTTCGTCGTTTAAAAAATCTTAACTGAATGGGGCCGGGTTCATTGATTAGCTGAGAATTGGGTGTTGAGTGGAATTCTCATTGGATTTGTCGCTTACTCCAGTTGGATTTTATACAAAAGAAATTTTTTTGAATTCCACGCAAAATTTTCATTGAAAGCGAACACAAATACAACAAAACTTTTAAAATTGGCGTGTTAAGATGATCAGATACACAAAGATTTTTTGATTTTTCTTATCGCTAGTCGTATATTTTTATACTAAATTAGCAATTAAGTGATGGGACGTCCAAGCATTGTCGATCATGTTTCAATTATGTAAATACGGCTGCAGTGGTGAATCATTTCCCGTGTGCCTTTCTCTCTCACATTTTCGCTGCTCCCACTTCTTTTGTTAATTTCATTGCAAAATACGAAGCTGAAAGAATACATACAGTGTAATACGTGCCTGCATCAATTTATTTTTTCTTCTGACACGAAGGAAGTTGTCGAACTTTAACCTTGCTCTGATCTCCGCAACCCAAATACTATTTGAATTCACTCGCCACCACCATTGCATCAACATCGCCGCATTCTTACTATCATTTATTTTGTCAGCTTTAAGATATTTAGAAGGGGCGTTCAGGAAAGAGAGGACAAAGACCGCCGCCGCATTCTTTCTTACTATCATTTATTTTGTCAGCTTTAAGATATTTAGAAGGGGCGTTCAGGAAAGAGAGGTAGAAGTGATTAATAATTTGAAAGAAATATGAAAATAGTAATGTACTGTTTGATGAATGAATATTTATATTACTTAAATAAATGCTCCGCGTGCTTACTTTCGCATCTGGCTGTCGTATAGGAAAAGTATTTACTGTAAAAATTTATCCGCATGGTAAGGCAAGGCCTGTTATAACTTTCACTTTCCACATAATTACATCACGTTTGCCACATCTAATTATGAGACTGTTACACCAAAGTCATAGATAGAAATGCTATGCAATTCCAGTCTTATACTATGAAGGGAAAACACTGACTTGGTCTATATTGCAAAGTAGATAAGTAAAGTGGAACGTTTGTTCGTTTTAGAGGCNCATCACGTTTGCCACATCTAATCATGAGGCTGTTGCATCAAAGTGATAGTTTATAGATAGAAATTCTATGCAATTCCAGTCTTATACTATGCAGGGAAAACACTGACTTGGTCTATATTGCAAAGTAGATAAGTAAAGTGGAACGTTTGTTCGTTTTAGAGGCATTATTACGTGTAACACGAAGGTACTTTGTGAGCAGAAAAATAATTTTTAGTTTGGTCAAATCGTATGCGTTGTAGGCAGTAGGTAGATGCTTTTTAAATGTCAACTAAAACGATGAAAAAATTTCACACATGTGAAACAAGAGATTATGAAGGTATTAGTGCGTTCAAGATATCAGTAATAACCATGTTTGGGTATTAGGCTTTCATGCTTTTTCAGTTTTTTCTGTCACGTCATGTGTGTGTGTGCATGTGCAATAAGTATACGTTTGACCAGAAATGGAAATGACACCACAGAAAGAAAACGTCACATCAACACCGGATGTTTTTGTGTGATGATACCCTGTTTTAGCTGCTGAATCTGTTTATATTTACATTAACATGATAATAACTAGTGCGAGGAAATTGGGCCAGGCTTATGATATGATGATATAATGTGGTGACAAACTGATACTCTCCAACTATAAAAATCTACCTAACTATGATAATATGTTGTGAATGCATAGCCATTTTTTTATTTTCATGTGCATATGACTGACACTTTAATAGTGCAGTTTTGCAGCAATTCTTGAAGTTATAAAAACGATATTCCTAACAAAAACAGAAAATAATTTTCTCCTGAAATCCTACGACTTCAAAAGTTTATTTTATTTCGTACATTTTCCCATAACATAACTTATTATGATGATGATCGCTTTATATAAAATTAAGTTAATTGAAGGAAAATGAAAGAAGCCCGCTCTATTTATAAAAAATAACAGCAAGCAGTAGTGAAAGCATGAGTGCGCGACATAAAAAAGAGCGAATTAATGTCCTTTTGGGCTATACTTGGATTAAGGTCATCATCATTGGATAAAATACAGTTGCAGTGGCAATTCAAATTTTTTGGGGTATCAGGCTATGCAAACAAGTAAAAAATGTAAAGTTGGCTACTACAAAGGACGCATTATATTGCTGTTGCTGTGTAGAACATGGAAGCATCCAATTTCTAATGATCTCAATGGTGAAAGACATAAATTATTTTGGTGGTACACAAGAAACCAACAAGCAAGACCTAGCTCAACTGATGATGTTATTATCAGTAACGTCAATAACGTTGTTGTCTGTGGCCTACAGCCACAGCTTGTACGTATTTGCATGTGGATTTTTTTGATAGTTCGGACCATAGCAGAATTTTAATCTATAGTTTTTTTTATAGATCCTCACTACTATCTTTAAAAATAAAGACCTTCTGACAACTGGGATAAGTGTGGTTATGTTTCAAACGATAAAATGAATCAAATGATTGTCCCTGTTTACTAAATGTCCTTGCCTTGTTTGTTGTAGCGTTTTATTTTTGGAGCAGGAGCGTTTTTAGTTATATTGACTTCTACTACGATATATAGTCGGTATAAGCAGAATGGAATGCCAACTGCTCTTCTATTTAAAATAAATTCTATTGATTTAACGTAAAATTACACTAATCGTTTGGAAATCTATCGAATGAGTGAGTCGTAAATCCTCAAGTGTAGCATGTGTCCTTAGGTTTTGAAAAACGCATTCCGCCACACACATGCTCATTACATTCATTGAACTGAATGTAGACAACATTATGCATAAGTGTGTACCTAAGCAAGGCTAAGCACTTAAGTATACCAAGGACCGCCACGTGTTTTATTTTTCTTGCATGTTTTTGTAAACCATTTTTTGTGCTTGTAGAAATTAGAAAAAAGAAAGTAAATATAGGAAAGAGAAACATAAATGAATGAAATTTGAAAGTGTTCCAGCTTTAATGTGTCACCCAGCACATTACAAGATACATAAATGAGTGTATGAAATTAAAACATAATATTTCCCAGTAATATTTATAGCTTGGGTAAAAAGAAAAGAAAGCTTCGTGTTTTATGTCAAGAACGAACAAACTGTCTTTTGAAATGAAAATAAAAGGACAAGTTTCGCTATAAGTATGGATGAATTATTGAGAAAAAAGTAATGTGCGCGTCACTTTTTATTTTGAATATAAAGTAATCAGAGTAGCAATATAATAGCAATCTCCTTTATTTACGTCTCACTGCTAACGTTTTTACGTATCAAGTTCGCAAACAGGTTGTATGTAACACAAAACGCAATCTGTTGCTTCGACATTAAGAACCAAGCTATTTATATGTATTTCATGGTGAAATATTTTTTTGAATGTTTCAATTTATATTCCATTCACCCTTCACCTCGTATCTATATTACTGTAATGTTCTGCACGTTGCATGAAACAATATACCTACGTATATTATTATAAGTACACTCGTGTTTACTTTCAAAATCATTTACTTTTCAGTTTATTTGGGTACATAACGATGAGAATATACATATGGAGGAATAAACAGTTCAACAAAAGTGTAAGAATGTGAAAGGATTTTTGAACGACTCCAAAGGAAAATGTGAGTGACCTTCTCTGGGTAAACAAAATTAAAAATATTTCTATTGTAATTAATGACCGTGTAACGTTATCTAGTTTTCTCCGATAATGTTGGATTTTTTAGATGAAAGCAAAAAAAACATTTAAAAAACTTGTGAAAACTGTAAGGATAAGGCTGTGCAATTTATAAGCCAAAAAGATTAAATGATGAGTGACAAATGTGTACTTTCGTTAAGCTCCATTTTTGATTTTAGCTTATTTCATTCAGTTTTCATATAATAAAATAATTAGATGGCATTTAATTGATTTTGCATTTTCATCAAATTTTCCGGATCCTATTCAGCATGTCACGGCAGATATACCCGAACGTTAAGTACAATTAAAGATAAATGAGGTTAGTTAGTAAATCATCTGCATTTCATTACTTGAGTAATTTATGCAGGTCGTTTTAGTCTTTATCAGTCCAAGCATAATATAGGCACCAATGCATTCAAAATTGAAGAAGTCCCGCAAATTTTTAGGTGGGTTTGTATTTTGTATGACGGCGTATGCATCCCCTCGTTTTATCCTTGAATCAGTGTCTCCTTCCGCATCAAAGTACCTACTTTAATATAACATCTTGTCATCGCCATCAGCAGTAATAACCAAAAGAAATCGTTTCTGTATTTTTATTCTGTTGTTATTGCTGCGCTTTTGCTTTTCCCTTATTTTCGATGTGTGCACATATCCATGCACCGAAATTTCACGAATCTAGTCATGAGCTTTTTTATGACAACTAATGGGACGCATCCAAAAAGGAAGAGAGCCAAAAAGAACTTGAGAGTTTTTTTCATACCTAATCGCACCGTTAATCAAAGNAGCCAAAAAGAACTTGAGAGTTTTTTTCATACCTAATCGCACCGTTAATCAAAGCCATGTTTGAATACACGGAGATGCGATAACATTATTATTTATTTGTGCATTTTGATTTGAAAACTTTCGAAACCACTTTTAGTTTCCATCTACTAGCGCACATAATAAATGTTTATACTTTATACCTACCCATAATTCATTTCCCATGTTTGAATCGTACATGCATCTCTCTTGATACTAATTTTATCGTCCCAGTCAATTAAATGATATACCTAGTGCGCTACACAACTACTTGATAGTCACAATTTTTTACAACTTTACAAGTTTCCAAAAATTGCACATTGTATACCTCTGTAAATGTGTACCTAGTACCTATCTGTTTACTCTCCACATACAAAACAGTAATCAACTGCAAAAATGTTTCGTTTTCCGCCGTCGTCCATTATTATTTCCTCAAGCCAATTTATTTCAATATTTAAAAAAATTGGCTTGCTTATTTGGCTTGACTTTTAGTTATGTAATAGGTAAATAAATATATATTTAAAGCTTTTTTCACCCCTGAAATCTAACTTGTCTGACTAGCTATTTTCAACACCATACCACCAAGCCAAATGCAGTCTTCTGTTCTATTCTATGGAATCACCTTTCTGCCAAAAGGAAATGTTGCAACGGATAAAAAGGAATGTAACTTTGCTTTAAAATAATTTTGCGTAGATTCGATATTTTATTTTCATTTACCCTTGCTCTTCTCCTTTCGCCTATTTTTTTATTTCTTGGCTCAAGCAGACAAAATTTTGATTTGCTTTTAGCATTGCTATTGCTACGGCTGATGATGATGATGACTGTCTAGCTGAATTCATGTCTTGCAATTCTTATCATCGTCGTGCGTTCGTCGTTCCGTTGCTCTTTCTGTGTGCAAAAACTTTGTTCATCAAGTCAGTGTTACTTTTTCTAAAAAAAAGTTTCAACATTTTGTATTTTTGTACGTAGTGTATTCATACAAGATTATTACAATTGTACCTTGCTCAAGTTAACAGTTTTATGGGTTTATTGGCACCTACTTCCACTGACAGAGTGACGGAGCGTCTACCAGTTTTAAAATTTATATTCGAGTTTTTTATCACGCGCAAAATTGCATTTTGTCCGAAAACTTTTTTTTATTTCTCCATGCAATAAACATTTTCATTATTTTCGTAATAAACCTCATAAGACAATAAAATAAAAATGCTGACAAAGTAAAATATTTAAATATGTTTAGATCGACTAAAAGAACATGAACATGATCATTCCTTTTTACTGCATCCTTTTGTATTAAAGATTAGCATTAATGCACAGTATAACCTCATTTTTCACTAATTTTCCTGCGCCGTCCATGCCTACTTTCTTCTATCTGTTAATTTGGCGTGAAGAGCATGCTACGTATTGTTAACAGATTTTTTTAGCAGAGAAGAAAAATAAACGAGAGATGCGGCCAAAGCTCCCCATTTATCAAATCAATCCCGTCTTGTTTCCACATGTGAAATGTTTAGCTTTTCG
>JAANSP010003600.1:0-11100 GCA_036850745.1 Homidia socia
ATGCACAGGCTCTTTGTTGTCAGCAGGTGTGCACCACTGTATACTCTCATCCTTTTTTGAAAATGTGAAAGTAAAAATTCAACAGCACATTCCACTACTTGTAGTCAAAATGTGTGTGATGGTGCTAGTTGAACAAAATGGGATGACATGGCGGATTGTGCTGGCTGTGGTGTTGTATGCGCTCTCAAAGTACTTGAGCAAGTTTTGTACGTTATATTTTTCCTAATTCCTTTTCTTTATGCCCGCTCTTGGCTTGTATGTTTTAACAATACGGTGACAAACAGGAAAGAGTACAGAGAGTGTACAGTAAAGAAAATTACCGTAATGGGAAATGAAATGAGCCTATAGGTTTTTCTCTGCCTCTGCACGTAAAAATAAATTTAAAAGTGCCAAAGAAAATTTCTACTTTGTTTGATCCTCCCGCTATTCAGCCTCAACAATAAAAACGAAGGAAATTTCATCCTTTTACTCTTCATATACACCAGCTTTTATATAACTTTTTATGTACTTATATCCCTAAAAATGCTTACCTTTATTGATATTAAAAAAATCTCTGGTATTGTGTTTGTTTACATGTCGTATTATATTCTCAGCCACAGCAAGAGTGCCGTAAATAAAAAACAACTTCAAAAGCCGCTTTCCCCTTTATTCTTTTCTAAAAATAAGCTAAATTAATTTTTAGTCATGTTTGCACGGGATATTAGGTTTTTAGTTGTTATGCAAGAGATAAGAGAGATGGTTGAAATGGAAGATGCTGATGTGGTGCTGTTTACATATAAAAACCCATGTGCCCTTGACATAAATTACAACAATGACATAATAGATTTTTTTTCTAATACCGTATTTCCTGTCACTATCTTTTTTATACTTTTTAATATTTTTTCTCGATAGTTTCTCCTGTATCTTGTATCAGTAGGGGTGCAAATCATCTTTAGTAAATTAAAAATTTCCATTATTGTCAATATGCATTTTCATAAAAAATAAGAGTTCCTTGCTTTTCATCTTTGTCGTATTAAAATTTCGAATAAGCTTTAATATAATTCAAATTAATACTTTTGATTTCTCGTCGATTGTATAAATAAATACTCAGTGTTATATTCTCATTATTTTTTATATTAAAAAATTGAATTCCAAGGGTTTTATATTTGTTGAACATAAATTAAGTATACAATACTAATAGTACATATTCATCATTAGGATTTTAGACAAGGAAATTGTCTTGAGGAAATGAGCTCATTAACTGTATACATCAAAGCTAGCACGGAAATTAATAGCAATTACGTGATTAAAATCTTAAAGATTATTTCCAGATTATATTTGTGTTAAAACTCTTTGAAGCTAAGGATATAGGAACATGAACAAAAATGAATGTTAAAAATGTTGCATGCAAAAGCATAATAACAAGTTGGCAATTCTGATATTATAATTAAGTTTATTGTATATATTTGTATGCAAATAAATGAAGTTTTGGGAGTACTGCACTCAACTCAAAATCTAGCTTTGTCTTTGCCTTTTTGCTTATCCACCCCAAGGCGTTGTGTTCAGCAAATACCCATATACTTTTTCCATAATAAAACGAAATGCACGAGAGTCAAGGGTTCAAACGGGCTATTTTGTATTTTGAAACATTAATTAGCTACTTGAATGAAACCGCAAAAGTACAACACAAACCATAAGCAAATATTTATTGAAGCTTTTTCATGCTGAATAATATGTTCATTAAAACAGGAGATACGTTTCAATCCTTTCTTACCTGCAGCAATAATATGATAAACGCAAGGCACTCTTTGGTCCCCAATTTTGTTGGTGGCCCAGCAGAGAAGAGTTCCATAATCCAGTTCAGTCATTGGTGTGTATGTCACTACACTGTGAGGTGCCCACGCTCCTGAAAAACAAGATAATTAAATAACTAAATGGTTGAAAAAAGGATATATATCTGAATTAAGTCGGTTAGTTAACGTGATATGACTTGGCATCTAAAAAACCTGCATTTTAAAACATATAAACATGTCATAATATGTATCACGAGCTCATCCATCACAGCAACACCACAGCAAAATGTTAATTAAATTCAAGTGGTGAGCTCCCAGTGGTAGCGCTATATTTGCCAAGGACCGGGCTTTACATTTTAATTAGTGGGCCGGACAAAGGACATTTTTTAAAGGTTTTCGTTTTTCAAGTTCGACCATTAATTTTATCTAAAGTAAGTTAATTTTTTAGTTGTATTGAGTATTTTACACCTTCTGAAAACCCGGGACCTGATAACCACCCACCATCTGAATATTAAGGGGACTCCCACAACCCATTTATAACAATTACGCCGTTGCCATTACTCAAAAACTCTTGTCTGATGTTACTGTTTGGATCGCAAACTTGAATTTTTAGACCAGCAATTTTTCTACGCAGCAGCAACGCAAATAACAAGGTTGTGAAAAACTGATAACGTTTGGATGATACATATCTTCAAACCAAAATACATTGAATTGCTTGGCTATAGCTGGAGGAGCCCATCTTATTAAATTTTAAGACAGCAACGCAAATTACAAGGTTGTGAAAAACTGATAACGTTTGGATGATACATATCTACAAACCAAAATACATTGAATTGCTTGGCTATAGCTGGAGGAGCCCATCTTATTAACTTTTAAGCAACAAATACACCACGAGTTTAAAACAACCTAGCAAGCGTGAGAAGGACAAAACGCTTTTTTACGAGTTTTGCGTTGTCGTCCCTTCTACGTTTTTTCTTTTTTGTTTATTCCTTGCGACGCACACACACACCATTATCAACCACCATAAAAAGTATGCATCACAGGAAGTAGAAACGAGTTTCACAAATACAAAGTTGAAAGACGAGAGAAAAAACTTTTCTCTGATGCAACTCAACAGCAAATAATGTAAAAAAGTAGTGTTTTTTTCTTGCTGCTGCCTTTGTTGCTGATGATGATGGCGCCATTTACCGTACCTGCATTTTCTCTCCGAGAGAAAAGTACAGGTAATGTAAACTTGAAGCCAAAATAAGTTTATTACGTACATTGTTATTATTATTGCATTGCCAGTGCTACCAGGAAGGAATTGGATAAGAGAACATAATATAAAAGGAAAACTAAACTTGTTAGTTAGCTGTTCAAATCTCATCGTTTTTTTTGGACGACCAGCAAACAACATTTTTTCGGTGTGTGTGTGTATGCATACCCACAGCATTTTTTACCCACCATCACCAACAAACAAGCATTTTATTTCCCATTTTCAACGAGCAGAGTATATCTTACGTACGTACGTAGATAGGTAAATTTTACTTAAACAGGCAGAATAATGAGAATGCTCAGTGAGCTGAGCCAGCCAAGCTATTCTACGCTGCTGCTGCTGCTGGGCTAGAGCACGGAGAGAGAAAAGCCAATTTTATTGAATCTGAGCGGAGAAAGCTATACCATAATATAATAGCATAAGAGCAAGTTTCAAAGAAAATTTCTCCTAGATCGAGATACAAGAATAAAGCAGCTGCTTGACTAAACTACATGCACGCACACAAACATTTTATCAGGATAGGTACGAGAGCTATAAGTACCTGTATCACTTTCCTAAACTGTTTTTTTCTCCTCTCCGCATGTCCTAGCCAAAAAATCACCGTTGAGCCAAAAAAACGAATTGGATAAGCAGTTCGTTCCTATATCGCATTACGAAAATTTGGTTTTCCAAAATCTTTCCATTCTCATACTACTACGCAGGTACTATACATAGGTTACATTTCACTGTCATTGAGAAAAGTATCATTTCACTATTAGCCCACCGTCCAATAATGGAGGCGTAGGCACTGTTTACGCAATCTTGAAAGGACGCTTCTTTTTGAAAAAAATGATAATAGTAAATTCCTACCTTTAAAAAACATGTTTACTCTTCTTACTCAATTGTTGGCTCCCCCATAAAATCACATTTTTCGTCCTACCAAACCCAAAACCTAACCTGGTAGCTTTGCTTGGTTTTGAAAGGGAAACTGCGTATTTTTTTCCCTAATATGCAATTTCGTTGAGTCGTTGGGGCTTTTTCTCCGTTTTCCTTATTTAATGCTTACACAGAATATTTAATGAATTGAGAGAGTTCAGTGTGGTGGTCGGTGGACAATAACAATTATTGCAATGATTGCCAGTTGCGCATTTTCCTTCTAATTATCCCAAAAACCTTGTGTGCCACTCTGACTCTAGACTTTTCTCTCTCTCTTCTTATCAGATGCTGCTAATGCTGTTTCAGCAGCATCCACCCCGTTACCACAAATTGCAAAGAAGCATCTTGTCTATTCTATTCTAAAGTCAGCATTATCATTTCTATTTCCTTTTCCCTGTTTGTTTCCCCTATTCCACTGATGAAAATGAACCCACCGCTGCTGCTACTGCTGCTAGTTTTCTTTCGATTATACTTTTTACTTATCATCATGGTTAATTACCACCACAGAATTGGAAATTATACAACCTTAAACCTCATCATGACTTTTTTCAGGATATCCATCCGCAAAAACATCCCTTTCGTTTTAGCATCCTTAACGTTTCTTTTTCAAAAAACAGTACCACTTTATATACCAGCAACAGTGTCTCTCTTCCTTTCTGACTAAAAAACAAAAAGAAATTTTCTCATTTCACTTTTCTCATGGCTTAGCAGATTAGATTTTTAAAGAAAAAATCTTTTTAAAGTGAATCACAGTCATTCTGCTCAAATTACAAACAGAATATACTTATACGCATAATTCCACTTTTCCCCTTACGACGACAAAGAGAAAAAATGCATTTAAAATATATAGCTAGACTACTTTTCAGTAATGTAGCCTGCTATTATTCGGATTTCGTATAGGACGCAACAGCAAGCCAAAGTAAAAAAAAGTGGTAGCAACAACTGGTCTAACCGAAAGATATCTTCACAAATTTGCATAACGAAACGATCCGTGACATGCTTTGTATTCCACTCTCTTATTATATTCCTTTTGTAACAATCATCATCATTAATTCACGTTCCCTCTCTCTCCCTCTCTCATTTCCCTGCTGCTGCTCCTCATAGTCGTTGTTATGCGTGGGGTCCTACTCATTTATTTCACTCTTTTTCTGGATACATCTTAATTTCTTGCCATCATCCCTTTTGTTTTACTTGCAATTCATATTCCACATAATATTCATTCCTTTCATTGTGTTGTGAGGCGAGGCGGATTAACGTTGATAAAAACATCCGCTCTACGACTACTACCTATAATATTACCGAATATTTTGAATCCTTTCTACTGCTGACTCTGCTGACTCTGCTGACTCTCTATACTAAATAAGCCAAATATTTCCCTTTTCTTTCCTGCCCCATTATCAGAAAACGTTTCCCTTACTCTAATTCAAATGGGCTGCTGTATACAGGATGTTATACATGTATACAGCAGCATAATATACGCATAGTACACACGTTTCTAATATTATTATTAACATTATGAATGGAAAGCGCTTGGCATTAGCACTTTGGTTGAGAATTTCTCTCGTGTCACGAATGAATATAAACTAAAAGTATAAGCAAACATGTTTCTCCCGTTTTATAGCTGCGTTTGTTTAAAATTGTAATGCAGTACAGAAGTAGTGTATACTGCATTCGGAAACGAGGAAACCACTAACGAATGCTAACACCTTCGATATTATTCAACCAACACTGTTATTAATGTCAGTGCTTTGATAGATTAGTTCATTTAGCTGCACCAGGAAACTTCCTCTTTTTCCCTTTTACCAAAAAACAACCTGCAGAGTGAGCAATGACTTGTGAAAGCTGCACCGCTGCTGCTGCTGGTTGCTGTTACACACGTACACTATTATATTACGCTGTTATTCTTATAAACAAAAACAACCATCCCAAAAATAAAATGAAGCCAAAAACATTATCATCTCTTGTTTCCCTCCCTCTCCCTCTCTCTAAAATTGTATTTATAAATGTTCCCATCTTTCTCTCTCTCATTCTTAAACAACAACAATAATAATAAACGGAATGAATTGCTATGATATTTTCTCTGATTATTAAAGCGGTAGCTATACAAATACTGCCTCTCATCATAGTTGTTTGTCTGTTTGTCCATGTGTTGATACGTAAGCACAAAAATAGTTCATAAATATACCGTGCTTTTGCGGAAGCGCTGTATATTCTTATGCGCTAACTAGCCATTTATATATTTTTTACCTGTTTCAAAACATTGGATATGCCCACTATGCTCTCTAGACTAACAGAAATACTTGGATTACTGTATGGTTTTAGCTTGCAAATGCATCTTAATCATTATCAGATCTGTTTTGTACGCGCTGAAATGGCAGGGTCAAATGAAAGGGTCGAATGCCAATATTAAAAATTAATGTACAAAATTGACTAGAGTTCCGGAAAGATAATTTGCATAATCTTCACAGAGCATGTCTCTAGTTACAACAAATTCTTCCTCACCATTCGTTAACAGACAACTACTTTTTTCTTCGCCGTTACTTCAAAATGGGACTAATATCGCAAAGCCAAAAGGTGCACTGACTTTTTCCCTCGAAATAAAATAGGTACAAAATGTATACCTATACACATCCGTCGTTATACGCTTGTTCCAAAATTGATTGTGTTGACTTGCATTATACTACTATTTCTATAGCAGATAATATAATCTACGCCACACCACCACCATCATCATCGCATCACCTTATTAATCATACTTGCTCCTCTGTCTGCACATGTTGTACTATTATTATGTGCTGTTGTTGCCGTTTTATACGTTTTATAGAGTAGGTATTTTCATGGTAAGTCGGAAAGTTGCAAAGATTCTCCGTTGTTTCATTCAGTTCACTACCCCGTAAAGTAATATTTCATTTTGAGCATGTCATCATGATCATCATCATCGTCAGCAACAAAACAAGCATGCATTTTCTTTCCCTAACTGCCTGCTAATAATAATAACATTATTATTATTATGATGGTGGTACTCGCACCAGCAGCACCATCATCATCATATTGTTGCGCTATTATAAGATGTAGCATGTAACCTCACAGTGGAATATTATAGTAGCATAGGGTGACGATGATGTTGATGATGTTGATAATAATAATAATGGTAATATAGCCTATTGTGCCGACAAGGTTGTTTTCATTTCAATTACGTTGTTATTCTCATAAAGGCGAACATGATGACGATAATAATGATGAAGTGAGAAGAGAACGAGGCACAGCCAGGGAGAAAACAAGAAAAGTTGGAAAATAATAGAAAGCGACGCATTATGCGTTTCATATTTCTTCTTTGAATTTGATCATCGTCATCTTGTGTTTTGTTGTGTCTTCTGAAGATTCTACCTAGAGTTTGTACTCTAGAGATAGGGATGCATATTGTTATTAAATAATGGACTTTACACAAGAAAATAAACTTTTGAGAATTTTCAAAGTAAACACGAAGAGATGGTGGAACAGGAGGAAAGGGAACACAGGGCAAATACGCTATATAATAAAAACATACATATCATCAAATAGCCTGTCCTAATCATGTAGTCGCGTTTCAAACAAGTAAACTGTATTTCTGGTGAGAGAGTCAAATCGGGTAAAATGTTGCTTTTGTTATCCCGTCTCCTTCCCGGAGGAGGAGAAGTGTTTGTTTCCATATTTCTTGGAATAAACGCACGTCAATCCACAATCTTTCTCTCTCCCTCGCTCAATTGGGCACTGCAAACGCTTACATTGCCTACTTTGTTTCTATCATACCAACAAAACTTCATTTTACTTATAAGTTGCATGCTTGCTATTTTAAACGTGCTCATGTTCCTGCTCCCTCTTAAATGTCAAATTTGCATAATACAAAGCACATAATATTATATTGCGTATATAATGCCTCCGGGGCAAAGTTAACAAGGTAAGCTTAAACCATTTAAAGAGTTATAAAGCGAAACGACTAAATGTGCATTTACACCCTTTGTAGGTTTACACGAGTTGATTGTTCGTTTCTTGGTATAGTTCGGCAGTTGGTTGTGTGCAGCAAGGAATACAAAATACCAATAAACGCGCTGGCCATCAAACGCCTTCACCAACGCTGCTACAGTCGCCGTTTGTGCAAAAAATAACGGTCAATGTTTGTTCCTGTTTTCCCCCACAATATACATAATAATAACTATATCCGCAATTGATTAATGCATAAATGCACGAAAAGGGAAGCTTAACCCTTATATTTCTTGCAAGCTCATTTTCTCCATGCAAGAATGCCTTTCAAATAACGGTCAATGTTTGTTCCTGTTTTCTCCCCACAATATACATAATAATAACTATATCCGCAATTGATTAATGCATAAATGCACGAAAAAGGAAGCTTAACCCTTATATTTGTTGCAAGCTCATTTTCTCCATGCAAGAATGCCTTTCATCATCATTAAGTTAAAAAGTATGCTTCTGTTGCTCAATTTCCAAAAAGTTTCATACAGCAAGATAGACACAACTGCATACAAAAGTCACCTCTAAACTATATAACACCGCAATATAATATGTGGTTGTACTGGTGGTAACATACTTATAATATGTCTATCATCTGTTTTTTGAAAGTGAAATTTTTTGGTTTTTTCCCGTCATCATCATCATCAAAGGGAGTGGCGAGCTGTGGCAGTTGTAGTGGTCCGCAAGAGTTCATTGCACTGCAAGTTCACTTGCATGGATGCATGGCAAAAGTAATTATCTTTTCAAATGGAAAAGTGGTATTTGTGTCGAGTCGAGTGTGTGGATGCAAACAAGAAGGCAAGCACATTACTACTACCTTCTTGATCGTATTGTGGCGGAGAGAGAAATAGAATTTGAGCATATAATGCCCATTTCGCTTCCGGCTTCTATGGAAGGAGGCCGGGGTGATCAAGGAATAAATAGACGGGCAAGGGAACTGTTGCTGCTGCTGCTGGAAAGAGTAATGATGTGTGTGTACCTTCATTCTATTATTCCATTTTACATACTTGTGGTTTGCTTTGTAACAAAATCGAATGCGGTTTTGCAATTTGATGATGATGATGGAGTTTTTCGCTTGTGGGAATTTCCCAAATGTGTGCTATTTTATGTTGTGTATTGATCGATTTTAGTCTCACTCGAGGTGCGAATCGTATGTGTAATTAATTAGAACAGAGCGATACTCACACGAATGCTGCTGCTGCTGGAAAGAGTAATGATGTGTGTGTACCTTCATTCTATTATTCCATTTTATGTACTAGTGGTTTGCTTTGTAACAAAATCGAATGCGGTTTTGCAATTTGATGATGATGATGATAGAGTTTTTCGCTTGTGGGAATTTCCCAAATGTGTGCTATTTTTTATTGGCTTGTGTATTGATCGATTTTAGTCTCACTCGAGGTGCGAATCGTATGTGTAATTAATTAGAACAGAGCGATACTCACACGAAAGTATGCTGTAATGCTTGAGTAGCTAGCTCATTTTACAAAAATGTTTGAAAAGTACCGATATTAAATTGCAGTTTTCACTTTTCACGGAATTTATGTATTTTTAAGTTTCTCCGTGCATATTTAAAATTTCAAGTTGAAATAATATGTTATTCGGATATTTACATTATGTTTCATAAATTTTCACTAGTTTCTGGTGCTAGCATGTGTGTGTTTTTAACAGGAAGCAAAACACCATATGTTCGTCACTTGTCCAAAAAGTATGTATTGAGGTTAATGACACAATTGACATGCAAGGAAGAAAATAGCTTGTATTGAAATTAAACTTTTTTCTATTTACCACCGTAAACAGTTTGACCAGATGAGAGAAAGAGGTATGAAAAAATGCAACTACTGTTGAGATACCTATGCCTGTTTTCACTTTCTAAAAAATGAGTATAATAATAAAATTGAAACTTAAACTGCAATTTTAGCCAAGTCAAATATCTTATTGAGAGGACAAGGTTAAATGCAAAAAATGGCTTCTGCTCTAAAAGGATAAAAAAAACATCTAATTACAGAAAACTTTTTTTTTCCTTTATTCAGCACCACACGGGATTCTTTCCGTACATTTCTACTCCCTTTTTCCTTTGCCTTTTCACCCAACATTTTATCATTAGGAAAAATTCACACAAGCCAGTACAAAGCTAAAAAGAAAACAATATTTTAATTTACGAGGCACACAGCTACTTACGCTTTTTTGTCTTGTTGCTTGAATTAAAAAAGTCGTATGTTACAAGTCAAAAGCAGGCATTGTAATGCCTCTGGTCTAGAGATTTCAGTTGGTTTGGTTGTGTGGTTGCCTATAGGTTATATCCCCACACAGGAAAAAAATCTGGACTATATATTTTTTCTCTTTATAAAAGTAGCAGCACACTAAATAATTCCAAGTAAAGATAGGGTTGGTTGGCCTGGCCGTCTGCAAAGGTAAGCCCCTTTAATGACCTTGCACGTGTACATGAATGAGCATGAACAAGAGCGCAAGGTGTGAGAGAAAATGCTTTTGTAAGTCCGTCAAAATGGCCATTGGATTAGGGAATACACACTAGGCACTCGCCCCATAAATGTAGTTAGTAATGGTATTGTTGTTGTTGCCCTCTCATTCTCAGAATAAGAAACTGCAGCAGGTAGTAACAGTACACGACAACGATAAAGGAACAAAGTAATAAATATTGCTTCATGACTCATATAATAATAATAATCGTAAGAGACGAAGAAGAAGAAGAAAGTTTAATGCAATACTTTCTCTTTAGTGCTGTTCTCCTGCCTTTGTTGCTTTTGCCCTTCGCCTCGCCGTTTTCTACCGCTGCTGTTGTTATGTGTGTTTATGAAAAGGCGGAAAGGAAATATAAAACACTGCCACCTGCTGTTTACTACCATTTTGTAATGTTGCTTGTTATTACACCGTGCACATGGAATATATAGTGTTTCGTTTTTCTTGTTTGTTTGCAGCAAGATACCGGCGGCCATTAAAGGGTTGATTTAATATCTGATTTCATACCTTGTGCAACAACACGTACCAACAAATATAGGCTCATGAATCATTATGTTCATTCATTCTGTCAATGTTGCTGTGTCGTGTGTTTATGTTTACCTTGTGAAAAGCATAAACTTTTGGTTACCTCTCCTGTAATTAAGCTATGTATATATAGTATAGAGAGAGGTG
>JAANSP010003601.1:0-11100 GCA_036850745.1 Homidia socia
ATAACAAATAAAAGCTTTTAAAAAGTTTAGCTCAGCAAAAAATTAGGAGAATTCAATTTTTATTTAGTTTGACTTTTCAAATGTATTTCACAACTTGGGAAGCGTTTAGGCTGGAAAAGCACATTTTGATGAATTTCATAAAGAAACTAGAATAAATTTTTTAAATACATTTATTCATCCAAAATTGACTCTTGACTTTTACCTTTCCCTAAAATATTGCGAATTCCTGAATCCCTTTAAAATATATTGATCATTCAAGTTCTCAAGTAATATCAACAACCAATTGCTTTAACCTGCACTGTTCTTTTACAAGCATTACAAATTCATCACTCTGGCAAACATTTTTACTACAATAATAATTATTAAGAATGGCACTTTAAACTTTTTCATATTACTACAAAAAATAGCATGCTTCAAAACATTTCCAATTAAGAATAAAAGTTTTCTTTTAAAAAAAATCCCCTCTCTCTTTAGTCTTCTCTTCCATTTCTGGAACACTGTTGCTACTTTGATATCTTTATTGTTTTCTTGGAATAAAAATGCTATTATGTATGGCTCTAGTTATACATACACACAATGCAGCTTTCTTTGCCAATATACAGGCCACATGTATTAAATAATATGAGCTTTCTTTCTTTCTGTAAGCATAAACAAAACATACCTAGACGTCTATTTACGTCCATTTTCCAAACAACAAGAGTATGAAGTATGCCATCATCATCATCGTCATCCTCTTCGAATTGTTTTCTCCTTTTTTTCTCCTTCTCGTTATCATCACACAGCCAGTGAAGAGGAAAACTGAAAGTTAAATTGTGTTTGTTGGTTGGTGTTCTGCTCACTGCTCACTTTTATTGCTCACCCGCCGTGTACAAGTGTAGTATTGTGTACACTCTGGAGTATGAAAGCTGAAGCATACCTACCTTATAGCCCTATTTCCTCTTGTTTCTTTTTCAAAGGTGGTGGTGGTGGTGGTAGTAGGGTAGGCATATTGAAATGTAAAGAAAGTGAAGTATGCAGAGTATTATGAGAAAACTTTGCCATACTCTATACCGCTGTTTGTACTTTATACATTTTTTTATTCTTGGGAAGCACGACGAAACAAAAAAACGGCTGCTGTTGCTGGATGATGATGTCTTTTTAAAAGGGTGATGGAAAAAGAAAGTTTGCATATTTATTTATTATTATTTATTAATGTAGTGTGTTGCTATTTGGTCAGGTAATGGATATACAGGGCTGCATAGTAATAGTAACAATGTGTATGCTCAATGCTTTAGGAACCTTTTTATCGTTTCTTTTGTAATATATGCTTAAATGTTTATTTTCCATGTATCTTTATCGTCATCATCACCATTATTATTTTCTGGAAAGCAAACAGCAGAGAAAGAGAGCGGAAAATGCGGGAATGACGACGTCGACGACAATGATGGAAACATGAAACTTTGTTGAGTTGATATAATCAAATGGTAAATTTTGTTGTAGTGTGCGATCTATTTAAGGATCTCTCACAGTTTATTTCCTGACGGGCAGGTGGTATGAAAAAAAATACAAAAAACAAGAGAACATGTCGAAAATGGTCATGGTATAGGTATAGGTTCATCAAGCACAGAGTTGTTGTGCGCCTCTGCTGCTGGTGAAAGATTGGATTTGATCGTGCTGTTCTTGTAGTTTTCTCATCGCTCTTTTTGGATTTTTGTTGTCGAATGGTGGACCATGATAAGAAAAAAAGTAAGTGACGTTGAGAACGTCAACGTTTTTTCATTCTTATCTGCTACATCACCGATACTACCACAACTGTGAAATATGTATGTACTCTGGCATTGTAATGGTCCACAATGGCCAAGTGTGCTTGTCTGGTGATAGTGGAAACGAATGATGATAAGATAGCAACTTCCGTTGTTGCTATGATTTTAATGTAGAGTGATTGATTTTTTTTCGTTAAAAGTATACATCTACCCATGTATTTAATGAAACGTTCGATAAGTGGCCAAGAGAGGATTTATTTTTTTGTGTGTGCTTTTATACTGAAAATAGGAAATTGTTTATTTTAGTGCAAAAAATATAATAAATGGTCGGTCAGAGTGACATGACAAGGAAATGTTTTTTATCAAATTGTTTGTCCAAAAACACGCACTTTTGAGATAACTTGGGGATGATATTTTGTGTTTGTTTGCTTGCTGTTGTTGTTGCTACGGCTGGTTGATATATATACATATAGGGATTTTGCAATGCATATAACAAATAGCAGATAACAGATGCACAGGTTGACAGGGAATACGCGCAAAACAAGTTTTATTTATGATAAAGCACATGGACTGTTTTCCTTGGAATTGCCAATGCCAGCAGCACAGAACACAAGTGTACTGCTCAAACTCACCAATACCATCAGACTTTTCAATTTTTGTACAGTGTTTTGACAAGTTCTCAAAACTAACGACAAGTGTATTTTATTGCCCCAATACTGAAAAATTTTGGAGAAAAAAGGAAAAGTTTTTTTTGCAAATGCACTATAATATACCTATTAAATTTTTTTTTATCGAACATGCAATATTTCACATTATTATTTTTTGTGATGATTACCAGTCAGGCTTGCTTTTCTGGCTTTATGGTGTCATATGTATATGTTGACCTGTCTGTCAGAAATATTTAAAATCTTTTTTCTTGTCAAGATTCGGTGAAAACTATTATCGTTCATTCTAGCAAAACAAGAAGTAAACAGCAGCAGCAGCATCCCCGTCTTTCCATCCCCGTGTGTAATAATATACAGTCCAATTAAAAATACAAAAGTCGTGGTGGTGGATGATTTGATGATGATGTTGGTATGGTATTCTTTGATAGCGCTCCTGTCAGAAAGAAATCACTTCACTTTTCAAAACAGAGCGAGAGAGATACTAGTGAGACGAGAAGCACAAGCACTACCACCATCAGCCACCACTATATAGTAAAGCACACACGTATACAAACAGGAAACAATGGACCGTACCATAATGTTCTCCTCCATTTCAACTTTGTTTGCTTGTCGCACCTTTCAAAATTTTCTCTTGATAAAAACAAACTTTTTAATGTACTGACAAGCTTATCAGAAAATGTCAAGGGAAACTATGTGCTGCTGCTGGTGGTGGTAGTGGTTCCATTTATTGAAAAAAGAACAACTTGTCCTTTGGTTCAGTGAAAAAAAACCCAGACCGACCGTATATTTTCTTTTCTTCTCCTCTTTGCAAAAAGCCCATCAAAGAGAAAAAAAAGTAAATGTAATTTTGTGTTGTGTTTTTACTTTTTTCTTCTTCTTTCACTACAAGTTCTGTTTTTGAATGACCCAAGATCTTTACATGCACTTACCAAAACCAACATAACTGGATACATTGTTTTTTCTCTCTCTCCGTGTTCTCCTCCTCCTTTTCTATTATTTCAAAAAAATATATCTACCTACCTCCTACCAAAGTACAAAATCCAATCCCAACAACGTCAGACTTTTTCAGACAGTCGACGGGAATAGTGTTTCTGTGGAGAAGCGTGGTACTGGCACTTGACTTGTTGCGATTTTTTGAGAAGGAGCAAGATGATGATGACTATGATGTGATCCAATTGATTTCCTCTTGCTTTTTCTGTATTTGTGTGTTTAGGCCCATGGCATTTAGTACGATCCTCTGTTTTCCTCTTTCTCCAGAGAGAACAATTTTCGCAATTTATTTATGCCAAACATGATGGCTGCTTTACTGATGGCAGTAAGAGGAGTAGTGGTAGTAGGTTTGATCGAATTGAGAAATATTACCAACTTGGTTTTCACTCACCTCTCTTCTCCTCCATTTTATCTAGCATCCATACCTTAACATTCTTGTCACTTATCTAGTAAAAAAATAAATAAACTGACAAGTGTATTTTTGCATGGTTATAGCGCGCCATTCTTTTATATTTGTTCAAAAGCACGTACTTACTCTTTTAAACTTTTAATGTTAAAAACATTTATATGGGGATAACGCTGTTATGTGTGTATGTTATGATACCCAATGACACATTATTATTTCATTTTCATGCTTGATGGCTCCATTTTAGTGAGTGTTTTTTTCTTCTTCTTTCAACTTAAAAACGGCTTTCATCTTTTTCATGTCATATTATTCCAGCGACTTTTTTTATATTACCTATGCTTGTTTGGTTTTTAGAAAAAAGCTTCAAAGGCATGTGTGATTATATGTAAGGAAAGCCAGGCAGCTTCAGTAAAAAAAAAGTTGATCCTTCTTCTCTAGTTTTTTATACTCTTTTATTTCCCTTCACTCTTTAGTTCAAAATAACTTGTCCTCTGGCACTACTACAACGAATACGGCTGCTACTTCTACTTATACCTCTGTAGTACCTTTACTACGACTTGGCAAGACAAAAAAGAAAGAAACAGCTGAAAGACTTGGTTTTTTAAACCGACCAAAAAATGTTCAAACACACTCTCTCCACTTTTTAAATCACAAATTACTAAAGTGGGAAACATGGCGAAAACAAGAAGAGGAACTATATGATATTTTATTATATCTCGCTCTAAACTCTCTTCCAATTGAGTTTTCTTTTTATTCCTTGTATTACAACTACTGCTTTCAAAAATTTTACGTTAAAAAGAAATTATAGGGTGAATAACAAGAACAAATTTGTAAACGGAGACAAGCGTACATGGGCAAATGCACTTGCTGCACGGCTCCAACTATTTAGTGTATCCTGGTAGGTATGTACTGCAAATACGTAAGTAGGTATGAGTAGGAACATTTCATGTGTCAAGAAATTGCTTGCGGGTTGTGGAACAAGCCAGTTGAGAGAGAGAGTGAGAGAGAAATTGGGCTGCAGGAAACAAAACTGGGAACATAGGGTTGCTGCTGCAAGTAAAAAATAGTGGTGGAAACTGACTGACGTACTCTGAGCAGAGAGAGGTAAGCGAGTTCTCGCATTTCAAGAAAACTCTAGCATATTCCTGTCTTATTCTTATTTTCCTAACAAAACACAAAGCTTTGGTGGTGGTGGGTAAGAATGTAGTATATGGAGTATCATCATCATCTTTCCCATCTTGTGCGTATTTTTATTACCTTGTCTGTTTTCTTTTCTCTTGTTCTTATCATCTTTTTTCTCAAAAAAATTGTAATGTGGGTTGCTGTATTTGCTGCTGGTGGTGGTATATCAGGAAAGCAACTAACAGCAGCAGCATCAGCATTCTTTGTTAAAATTGTTTTTGTTCTAGTTCTTCCATGCTTAAACATACCAGGTTATCTGAAGAAAGTCAAGCGGTATATATAAAATGGGCAAACGAAAGAAACTAGCGGAGTTGTTTTTTTTCTTTTTCGACTTGTATCTTTTACTTTCTTTTGGAGGCCTCAGGTTAACCTTATCTCATCAATAATAAAACGTGCATGGGATGGAAGATGGATGTATGAATGTAATGGTTGTAAAGATGGATCCATTTAATATCCCGCGTGTAGAAAACAGAAGGAAATGTTTGTGTATAGATGGATGGATAGATAAATATGTAAAAAATGGTTATAGCAAAGGGTTTGCAATGTGGGTATGCATGTATATCTTGTGCTCAATGTACTGATACTGATAGTAATAATGACCGTATATTGAATGCTGAAGAAAAATACACTCACAACACAACCACCACATGCATCATCGTCTAGAAAGAGAATTGATGCTTGTGCAAGGAGTGGTATAGACAACACGGATTTTTTCAATGTATTTTGTTAGAGGGCACAGGGAAAAAATGAAATTGAGCAAGAGCGTTTCTCTCTGTATGGAGGTGTTATGACGTATGCTTATTCCCTGGTTTATTTTTGTTTTATTAGCCATGAGAATGAAGCCAGAGACTGCTCACCACCGCCACCACCTAGTTTCCATGCACAAAGGCATAGGTCAACAGTAAAAAAAGTGATAACAACAATAATGCATGAAACATGGAACGAGTGGTTATGATGATGAGATGGGAAATAAATAGGAAAATGCAAATAAAATAAAGTGATAAAAATGGGAATAGTTTAGTATTCCAATGAAATCGTGTGGTGACTGGTGGTTCATTGCTGCTGTCATGTGATTGTATATTTTATAAATAAATAATTCCTGTCATTGCGTTTTTCTGACATCCGTCAGAGTCAACCGTAAAAGAAGAGGCACACCGACAACAACCTGCCATTTCTTTTTCTTGGAGAGTTCAACTTGTCAGAAGAAAGGGGAAAAAGAAAGGAATGTATTAAAGTTGCAGAGAGAGAGAGAGAAAAAAAAGAATGAAAAGAAACGGGAAAAGAAAAGTCAAGTAGAAGAAAACAAGTTGAGATTCGGCACACATCCCCATAATCACCGCCTTAAACTACGAATGAAACGAACAGATCTAATGACAGCGATGACAGGGATGTAGCAAAGGAGAAAAAAGAAATGTGACGAAAAATCTTACAAATTATACCTTTTTTACCTGTGGCTTCCCCATACAACCAGCTTCTCCCTTTTTCTTTGGAGCAACTCTTCAAAAGTCAACAGAGAGGATGATTGGAAGGAACAAGCAGCTTGCTGTACTCCTGTTTTCTCCATTTTTTTGCAATTCGAGCTGGCAGGTCATGTTTTCCAGAGAATGTTTATTTTGTGTGTGTGACATTTACAACAGCAGCAAGCAAATATAAGACGGTGGTCGAGATGAGAAAAAGTATTCGATACCAAACCAACATAATAAAATAAAGTAAATGACGTATTGTAACTCATATGCTCTTCTCCCAACAAAAGGTTATGATCATAATCATCATTATCTTGTTCATGAAACCTTTATCATATATCACTTGGACTAGTAGGCATTACATGCTATTTCATTTTAATCCAAGGGAAAAAAAGGAAAATGAGACGACAACGACAAAGAAACAAGCACCACTAATAATGGCAGTTATTTACTTTACATGTACGTATAACTACTCTGTAAATAAATAAAAACAAGTAGAAACTATTAAATGACAGGCAGGCAGACATGAGAATAGAAAAGTGAAAAGAAGAAGCAGACAGCAAGTCAAGCTTGCTTGCTTGCTGGGCACTTTGCAATTCTTTTCCTCATTCTTATTATTATTTATTACAATGGCGATGGGTAGGACAGGTGAGTTGACTATCGTATAACTTGTGTGGAAAATAATAACGATAATGCGAATGTGATGATGATGATGATGATGTAGTGGTGGTGGTGGTGGTGCAGGTAAAAGTCAGGAGGGAGATAGCAGGTTTATTATAAAAAAATATACAAAATACCCAAAATACACAAAAGAAAAAGTAGGCCGTCGTCGTCGAAAGTGAGTAGATATTTTCTTTCATGCTGTAGTAATCACCATCTCTCTACATTTCACTTTTCTCTCTGTGAGTTTCTCTTTCTTTACCTTTTGCTTTTTCTTGCTTTTTCATGCTTTCTTTAAGCTCCAAAGGCGATGCTGCTGGCTGGTAAATAGTTTTTTTAGTTAGATAGATATGCGTTTTGGTGTCTTCGTCCACTATTTTGTGTAGTATTATTGCAGGTGAATGTATTTTTGAATTTGTATTCAATAGTCATATTTAGCCATGCAGGCAACTTGCAGTATGGCCCAGGCTTCAGATGCCTCTGTGTTTAATTTTTCCTTGCTGTTGCTTGCTCGTTATGTCTTGCAACTTTTCTGCTATGACTATAGCATTTTTGACTTGACAGAAGTACCAGGATGTGTCTCATAACAAGACAGGATGATGCATACGGTTTGGTTCCTCAGGGAAAAACGGAGACGAAGAAGGTCTCTTCTGTTTTTTCTCATGTAGAAGAGAGAACCGGAGAGGAGAGGACCAGGAGGAGAAAGTGTGGAAAAAGTAGAAGACGAAGAAGAAGAAGAGACAGACACGAGGATAATGACGACCAGGATGATTATGATAAAGTTCTTAGTTGTTGTTCTGTTGTGTTTGTTTTTATTATTATTATTTATACGGCATGATGGTAAAATTATAATGAGTATTAGTTTAGTCGGAGGAGGAGAGCAGCAGCAGCAGGATCGAGCTTGTTGTTTCTGGTGTGGTGTAGTGCTGTGACGATGATGATGGTGGTGGTGGTGGTGGCAGTAATGGCTCACCAGCTTTTTGTTGCTGTTATTTGTTAGCCGTTTTGTGTAGTTTCCCAGTCATCCCAACTCTTTTTCCTTCTCTTCTTTCCCAGCAGTAAAATTGAATATTGTGACATTGCTTTACTTACTCACTACCGCCGCGGTTGCTGTAGACGATGGGGATGATGATGATGACGATAGAGTCAGCGGTGTGGGACCTCATTCACTTGTTCGTTTTTGTATGAAATATTGCCTGGCACAGCGTGTAGCTTGTTGTGTGTTCCCAGTTGCAGTTCTTCACTGAGTCAGCAGGCAATAAGCCCTCCATGGCTGCCTGCCCTACTAGCCTGCAGTGATGATGGTCTTGTTTCATTCTCTTCTCACACTAAAATAAGAGTATAGTACGAGTTTTGTCGGTGAGTTGGAGTTGGTGCTCACTAAAAATCGTAGTGCTACTGCTACGTATGTGTGAGCAAGCAGCATGTGTGTTTGTGTGTGAGCTTTTCTCAGTTTTACTTTTGTTCCTCTATTATTGTAGCTACTACGAAAATTACTGTATTGCACACGCTAACATATTATTATTACAACTGGAATAGAAAGACAGCAACATGGACACACAAACATATTATTATGATGTGTCAAATCAATTGCTCCATTTATGGTTCCATTTTGTTGTACTTTGTTAGGCGAATGCTGTAATACTAATAATAATATTGTGAATAAAAGTAGAAGCAATGATGGTTCATGATAATAATGCTATAAGGTAGTATTCTTCTTTTTCTTCCCCTCCTCCTCTTGTTGGTTGTTGTATGTAGTTAGTCACATTTTAACTAATATCCTGTTATTACCATGTTACTTCCTTTCTCTGGAAACGTTCATCGTTTCATCGCCGTCGTCGTTGTCGTCATCCCCGTTGCCGTGTGGGGATATGAATTGAATAATATTAATGCTTTGTATAGAGCATAATTCTACGTTTTTCGTACATAAATGTATGTGCCTATCTGCATTACTACAAAATAAATATCATGTCATGCCACAAAAACTACTACCACCGCCACCTCATATCACCATCATCATCGTGATGATGATCGTCATTTGTGCATGTTATTAATCATGTGGAAGAATTTTTTTTTTGCATTGTACAATTGTACTTGATTCAGCATTTTATAGTATTGCCCTATTCAACCGTATTAGGTATACAACCTGCTAAATTCACGTGACAAAATCAACGTGAATTTGCTATCCTCCTACTGTAATCCATATATAATACACATATTTTATACTTCCTTTTCCTGTTTATGACTTTTAATCTGTACGTGGTATATCATGTTGCCGTGTGCTATACCCATTTTTTCTACATATCCAAGATTATTTTCCAATAGAGATAGGAGACATGCAGTAGTAAAGTGATTTAGAGGACAATTAGGAGGAAACCATATTAATGCTAATTGTTCCTGTATTTACTACCTACGTAAAATGTTGAGACTGAAAAAATAGAGAGGGAAACGGGTCAAATCAATTGTTAGTAATTGAGTTTTCATTCATTATTCATCCAATCTGTCTTCCTATTCGAACTAAACAACCTTCATTCCGTACAGTGTCGCCTTTACATTGTTATGTATTGCTACTGCTGATTTTCTAACCATGTATATTCTGTTTCTCCAACTCTGCACTGCGATGGAAAGTGAAAGAGGGCTGCTAGGTATTAAGAAAGAGAGAGAGAGAGAGAGTTGATGACTCGCGTATTTCTTCAATTTCTTTGTTGACATCAAGCTCGAGATATCCCAAGCAAAAGTCTATAAAGGATAGGAGAAGGAGGAAAAGGAATAAAATTTACGTGTGTCAAAGCCATTCCACTGGGTCGTCTATTAGAGCGAATCAGAGGACCACTCAGCTCTCATTAAATGTTACATAATTTGCCCATTTCTTAGGATGGCAAGGGTGACAAGGACGGCAAACTCGACTTTTCTCCACTGCCTCCCTGACAGCAACATTTTATCACATAACAGGAGTAACAGGAGCAGGATGCTGTTTTCTGTAGTAACTCCCAACAAAGTGGTCATATATTTATATATACGCTGCTAGTTAGCAAATTTTATTCAATTTATTCATTCAGCCACAACAAAAAAAGTAAAACCGCAGTCGTTTTCTCCCTTTTCTTTACCGTGCTGTTTTTCAAGAAAGAGAAATGAGCAAAATGATAATGATCTATATAACATCTACCGTTCTTTCCTTCTTGCTCAGTCAGCCAATTTAGCTGATAATAATAATGATGATGAAGGAATCAATAGCGAAACCGTGTTTTGTTTTGTTTTCCTTTCATTCAGCCACATTTTGTTAGATAACTGAATTTACTTTTTTGGACAGCTGCAGATATTGGTTTCTATATTAAACTCTGATAATTAAAATGGCAACATATGCGTAGTAAATTAGGTATATAGTGAGCCAACTTTGAACCATGATATCTTCAGTGCATATGCATATAAACTCTTAAAACAAACGGGTACGAAAAGAGCACAAACTAATGTACTTGTGTAGAAAAAGTTCTCAATCTAGCCACTCATTAATGTCATGTGCAAGAGCAAACATCAACTCAGAGGAAATCAACTAATTTTTTTAAATACAAAATATGAGCACAAATTTTACGTGAATCTGAAGAATGATGGAAGAGTGACGAGAATTTACATAACAGAGAAAATTCAGGTTAGTTTGTAGACTGTGGGGATATTACTACATGATACATTGCATTGTCCCTTCGTTGTGCACAACCAATACCCCGAGTTCGAACAACCGAAATGAAACAAAAGCGAAAAATGAAATTTCACAAAAACTTATTTTGTTGTAACTCTGACAAGAAACCTTTTCTTTTCCAACTGGTGACTGGAAATGTGACCTAGGTATACTAGTATTAACCTCTATCAAAACGACAGTCATAGCTTTTGATACCTCAAAGATCCAGTGCTCCAAAAAACTTGCTTTTTGGTTGCCTCAAAATTTCGCTGATTTTCACATTTTGGATTCTGCTTTCCACAGAGCACAAATGAATGGC
>JAANSP010003602.1:0-11094 GCA_036850745.1 Homidia socia
GGAGATGGAGATGATGACGGATTTGGCGACAAAATTGCTGTAATGACTTGTGCATCTACTTCGGATTTACAAAAGAATTTTTTTCTATAATGATTATCCATCCAATTAAACAAAATTATCTTGTCACAGAAAATTAATACATGTTGCGTGTGTACACATCATTTCGCTCGTGCAATTTTTGTCATTTTGGGACATCTTTAGGATGCGCTAGGGACAATTCATAAGGACATGAAAGGACACCATAAATTTGCGAATAAATACTCTGAATATATCGACAGTGTATATGCATTTCCTTGTCTTGTTGTAGTATCATCGTATCATCGTACATTTCGTACATTTCATTACAAACAACGTTGAATTATGAACTGAAAAATTATCTGTCAAAAATATTTAAAGAAATAAAAATGAGTGTTTCTATTGAGTATGCATTATTGAGTTGGCAATACTGCACGCAACTAGGTACAACAAAGTAATGAAATAGAGATGATTTTAGCAGCATCACCAGAAGAAACCGGGCAAGTTGAGAAGAGTCCATTTCCTAAGAGTTATGCACGTAGTGTTATTATGCTCACTTCTAGATACGTCACGTATCATTCGTGTAACTCAGAAATATAGACTCAACTCAACTCAGCGCAGAATCTCGAGGGGAGATGAAGAAGAGTTAAAAATGATATCAGATGTTTTCATACTGATCTCACAAGATAAAACCTTTCGATCGAGCAAGAATAAATCCAAGTATGTATACACAAAAACAATCTTTATGCATAAGCAAGTTGCGAAAAGAATGACATCATTGCATTGGAATTGATATTAAAACTGCTGGCAATTATTTGTGCCACTTTAATCAATAATAATTATCGTGTATATTTTTTGTTAAGAAAATTAGTGAGTTAGTTTTGTTTTCAGAATTGTCAATTGGTTTTTATGAGTGATTGTTTATTGTTTTTTACTCAGAAAACCGTTGACAAAGAGTCGTAAAAATTATATTTCATATTGCGTGTTTTTATATGCACACTCTGTGCAGCAATGTAAAAAAGATAACGTTTAAGCTTTGTACAATACGCAACCTGTTGAGCAATGATACCGGAATCTTTGCGGTCAAGAAATTAGTGAGCTAATTTTGTTTCATTTTCAGAATTGTCAATTAGTTTTTATGAGTGATTGTTTTTTGTTTTTACTCGGAAAATCGTTGACAAAGAGTCGTAAAAATTATATTTCATAGTGCGTGTTTTTATATGCACACTCTGTGCAGCAATGTAAAAAAGATAACTTTTGAGCTGTGTACTACACTACAATACGCAACCTGTTGAGCAATGATACCAGAATCTTTGCGGTCCTCATTTTTCTACTTGTCTTGAAGGAGAAAAATTGCTCTATATTTTTTTAAAAGTAACTACAGTGTTTAGTGTTAACTTTGTTAAAATAAAAATGACCGAATCGTTCATTTTGGCTCATGGAGAGGAGTTTATACAATGTCCATACAACACTGCCCACCAAATCACGTACTAACATTGCCCCATATTTTTTTGTAAAAATTTACAAATTTTTATTTGATCTTTAAAAAATTTATTTGCAAATAATTGTTGTTCCAGAAATTCTCGGATGACCACTCATCTCGACAAGTGTCGGAAAGCATATTTGAAAAGCCTCACTTTAGAAGGTCAGACTAAATGCATGAAAATTTGCCGTTTCAATGCATATCACCACGTTCCAGCTGTAGAGCTACGCTTTCACGAGAAAAGATGCACACGATTCTTTTTCAGTTGTGCGGCACTTGGAATACCACAATTCAGGTGAATGTTGAAAAATTATAAAGTGCAGCAGTAATTAAAAGCGTAAATGACGATAATCGTTCAATTAAATAATACCTGTTTTGGTAGACGAGGGAAACAAAATGTATGAAAAGCGACGGGAGCAAGACAGGAAATCCGGATGGCAGCAAGTTCAGCAGCATCGTCCGTCTTCATCTTCCTCCTCCGTGATGAGTGGAAGGCCCCTAGCCGAAGAAGACTGGGAAGCGGACTGCGCAGGCAACACTCCAGGGTACGACCCATCAATAAAGTTGAAATCGGAAGTGGTTATTTATAATCCGCCCGGATTAACAAAATCAGAGCGGAAAAAGTTTAGGAATGAAGTGCGGCAAAAGGCAGCAGAGTTGAGCTTGAAAGGGGAGCCTGTAGAATTTCCTACCGCTGCTGATTTTAGCGTCAAGCAAGATATGCTAGCAAGCTTAACAATTAATGATAAAGACCAAGCATCTCCTCCAGAAACGGCAAACGCTGAAACCTACAGTGATGACGAGGTAGATTATCGTCGCCCTTCATCATCCTCACATTCTTCTAAAGTCAGTCAGAAAAAAGCGACCAATTCCTTGCGGNTTATCATCCTCACATTCTTCTAAAGTCAGTCAGAAAAAAGCGGCCAATTCCTTGCGGGGGGCTGCTGCTTTGGCTGTCGGAAAAAGGGAGGATGATCCCTGCGATTCGGACGATTTCGAAGGAGTTGACCCATTCATTAAAAGTGTTCATTTGTAAAAGGACATTTTAGATTTATTTTTTTAATCTTGATATTTTTCTTAATTTGTTTTTAATAATAACATTCAATATTTATTTATTTTATATATTCAAAACAGAAACTTGGTATAAAATATATAATTATCATGTACCAATATGCAATTTTCAGTATACATTTTTTGCAACTGTCTAAATAGTTGAAGAAGATATGTTTGAAAATGCGTAAACACATAACGACATGCTCATTATATATAAGTACATATATTTAGGTATAAGGACCTTAGAACACCATTGTTTAATATTACTTCACATTTTTTTATTATGAATTGTATACGAAATTTCTGTCTGCATCTCTCATCATATATTTGACACACAAGTTGCTTGAAAAAAAGTTTGACATTTTTTTGTGGTGGGTGACTCATCATCATCATCATCACACTTTGGGCATTGTTTCCTGGTGGGGATGACGATGCAAACTATGTCTACTGACACTCCCATGTCGGGACGAAGGTAATGTTCTGTACTGATTGTGATGCTGCTGCTGATGGTGGGTGTGGTGATGCGGGTGATGATGAAGGTGCTGCTGATGTGGACATTCTGGATTGATAAAGTCTCCGGACGTGTCGATCACTGCTGTGCCGCCGTTATTCCCCAGATTGTTGACAGGAATCCCTGGGGATCGGGCTCCTTCTTCTGCTCTGGGAAGGGTCAGTCGACCTTTCAGTTTCATGGATTCCTGAACGGATTCCTGAACAAAATGGAAAGAAAATTGTAAAATGGTTCCGGAAAATATTATTGAACAAGCTCATAAAAGAGACTTATTTTTTTATTTACCTGAGATCTTTTCACTGTCCTTCTGGAATTGTAACAGTACTCAAAAATGGCAACAATCACTGCAAGACCGAGTCCCACAATGAGTATGTAAAATATTCCGGCCAAGCTGCTAAATGTAAGCTCATCGTCATTTTCCGCAGCGCCCTTTTCCTCAGCGGGACACTCGCTCCCATCAACCCACCATTTATTCTGCAGCTGCATTAGCATTCCACTTTCCTTCATGCTCAGCACCTCGAGATTAATCTGATGTCTGGAAGGAGAGGGGAGAAAAAAAGAGAAAGTAAATAATTATTTGAGTAACTTTCTGTATGCATTTTGAGCAACACTTCAGCTACTCGCTCATATTTCTAATGCAAACTTGAACCAAAATACACGTGTTTTTGTTTTTATTGACGACTCCAACAGATTATCTTACAATTGAACTCAATTTACACGAGAAACTAATATCCAGCTTACTTCAAAGGAGAACCAAACAAAATGCACGTGTTTTTTGTTTTTATTGACGATTCCAACAGATTATCTTACAATTGAACTCAATTTACACGAGAAACTAATATCCAGCTTACTTCAAAGGAGAGCCAAGCGGAGTAGCAACTCCAAATCCCTTTGCATCCAAATTCCTGCCAACCTTCATTGTGTTGCAGGGCATCCTCTCGTTGGTATAGTCATTTTTAGGCGACTCGATCAGAAGAGCGTACTTTCCTGATATTTTTTTGAGAGATGAAAAGAAACATGGCAAGGTTTAAACTTGAAGCGGTATTTCTTTTATTTATTTTATTATCCAAGTGGAAAAGCGTCAAGAAAGGAGAGGGAGATGGGGAAAGGGAAAGATAAGCTATTTTGCTAACGAGAAAATTAATGACGCAATAAAAACAAACAGAAACAAGCAAGNAGGGAAAGATAAGCTATTTTGCTAACGAGAAAATTAATGACGCAATAAAAACAAACAGAAACAAGCAAGTTTTCTAGTCTGCTGGTCAGGAGAAAATTGGAAAATTAAGAAATACAGCGACAGCTTCTTGCTGCTAGTCTCCTACTTGCACCACCACTACCACTGCTACTGTATTATTTCTCCATTTTAAACAATGAGAGGTACACAAAGAAAAGGGGAGATGGATACACACAGAGAGAGAAAAAGCGGGAGAGAAAGACAGAAAGAGAAATGAGGGGGAAAACTGTCTAGAGTCAACTCGTTTCGCTCTGTAACTCTTTCTATATATAACTGCTTGTCTAGAGAAAAAAATTAATAAAATGTAATGTGTTTTCTTTCTTGTGACTTTACCTTTCTTTTCCCGGACGCGACGAATTCCCTCGTCGTAAGTGCGAACAAAGACGTGTGGTCTGGCATTCATGAAATCCCACATTTTCGAGTACACTTGCATTTGAGATCGCTGGAAATTGATAAGAAAGAAAATAATAACAGAGTGAGGTTTATATACAGCCTTGTATAACGTCAAAAGACACAAGCAAAAAGTGAGGAGAAGCTGAATCAAAGTTACAAACGTAATAACAAGAGAAATGAAATCCTGGGAAAGATTTTTTTCTTTAAATATATCTGGCGTATGTGTGTAAACACTTACCCTGAAAAAGTTCCACGTAGACCCCCTATCCAGTGTTCCATACTCTACTTCAGTTTGATCAGCTAAATCTTCAGCAGAGTTGATAGGCGTAACCATCCGATTGACGGTTCTAACTGCGGCAAAATTGGCCGTGTAGGAAGAAATAAGGATAAGAATAAAAAACCACCAGACGCATCGCAACGATTCTGCCGGCAGTAGATCTGAAGCAAAATACGGTACAACAAAGTGACAAGTTATTTATAATGATGCTTCATATCTTTCCCAACTTTTTGCGGGGTAATATGAGACATGGAAAGTAAAGAGTGAAATAAGCTTGCAACCACTGAAATAAGTTTGTTGGGGAAAAAGTCAAGAAATAAATGGCTGCTATCACAATGCATAAATTACCTCGGGGAAATATCACTTCCTTGCTGAACCAGCGCTGCGAGGGAAAACCACATTGGGTCGTTGGAAATGGATACGTGATCGACAAGTCCATTTGACTCCTCTGTCCACTCGTTTGGGTTGAAACGAGACACGAGGAAAAGAACGATGCACACCTAAAAATAGATTTGAGTTCGGTAAACAAACCGTAAAGGGTAAAAATCCACCAAATTTCCTACAATCATCATATATGTTGGTTAATAAAACACAATTATTGTTTCCCGATAAAAGTGTAAATAATTAAAATAAGCTTTTAGCTCTTTTTTGTTTCTTGTGAACTGCATGACGTCATATTCTGTCTGCTGACGTAAATGCATTATCTTTGTGTTCAGAAGGAACATAATAAAAGCATTTTGTACGTAATGACCTTTTGACCGCAAACCGTACCCTAACAAGTTTTGTTTTATTTTTTACACGGGAAAACACATTTGAATCCTTTTTTGAAGTTGAATTTATGATGCCGTATGACATATTACAAAATGTTATCACTGTAAGCAGTTTACCAACCGCAGTGACATGAACGACATTTTTGAGCCAATTTTTCTGCCAGAGAGAAAACTAAGTTGACCATGAACACAGTCTATTTTTGAGTTATGACTTGTCAGTGAAAACACTATGCAGCCGTCGGGCGGTAGTGACATGAACGACATTTTTGAACCAATTTTTCTGCCAGAGAGAAAACTAAGTTGACCATGAACACAGTCTATTTTTGAGTTATGTCTTGTCAGTGAAAACACTATGCAGCCGTCGGGCGATGTGCAGTGCCAACAATAAATGTCACAATATCCCAGTAAAAATTATGATATATTTCTAAATCAAATTATTATGAAATAAGCGAAACACTACTACTAAAAATAACATGAGCTCACCCCCATGTAGGCGAATAGCACACAGAGCCAAATCTCGTTAGAGAGAGGACTCATAAAGCTAAACACCCCTGGACTCTGCTTTTTTGGCTTGTACACCATGATACTGATGCCCAGCGACATGAAGGGCTTGGAAAATTCAATCACGCGCTCCCGCTCCGAAACTGATTGTCAGTGCAGAGATGGCAATATCCGCCTCCTTAAAATTAAAAAAATAAATATCCAGTAATAAAAAATTTTCACAATTTAATAATGAATATTACTACTGTTCAGTGTTATCATTTATTTGGTTCAGTACCCGGCGAACAAGCTCCCCCACCATGCCATCCCATTCTCCGTACTTATCTTCATTCCCGTACTTTTGATCTTTCACCAGCCGAATCTCATCTAGTTATTGAGCAACATTATTTAGCACATTGAAAACTCTTGCTGTCATTTATTGCTCATGTATTTTTCGCTTCCTCTGCCAAATTTTTGTACAATTTACATTTTCTAACTGGGCTAAAAACTTACAACTGAATATCCAGCTTTTCCGCAATCTTATCTGCCAAATCCTTGCAAAAGCCAATGAATCTGTCGTTTCCAGTGAGCGTCTCCCCGTTTTCAGGCACTTTGTACATTATATAGGGCTCCTCCTTTAAACGTATTTAATCTCAATGTTTAGTATAAAAATATTGTGCTTAAATATTCTAAAAAAGATCCTTCAATGCTTCTATTTTCATACCAAAATAGTTGTGACAATGTAAGTACGGTTTTTTGGAATGCGGGAGAAAGTTGGAGGACGAATGTATTTGGCTGGAATGGGCGTGAAACCTTTTGTGTCACTCCATTCCGCAATCTATTTGTGGTAAAATGTCGTTAAATTGCATTAAACATCACTGCAAACAAAATCTCCTATGCATCAAAAACCACAAATATCTAAAAAGTTATAATTACCTTCACTTTGGAGCTGTGTATGGTCATTTCCATCACATCTATCGTGTAATTATGCCGACGTCCATCTTCCGTAAATCGGATATCTCCAGTTAGCCCTTCCATTTCAACCTGTCAAAAATAATTACTCATGATGATAATTACACAACACTATCTCTAGACTACATGTCACATGAAAAATATTTTTATTTAAAAAAAACAAGTTGTTGCTTTTACCTTTCGGATGAATTTGGCGATTTTCTCTCCATTCTCAAAGGGCGCAGGAGAACCCATAAACTCCCCACCTGTGGCACAATTAATATCTCGCGTTCCATTCCCTCGAATGCCTGCCGCTGACGCTGGATGCAAAAAGTCTACCTTCTTTTTGTACATTTTGGACACTAGCTGATGCGGGATGCAGAAAGTCTACCTTCTTTTTGTACATTTTGGACACTGCTTCCCCCAGCACGGAAATTGCATCGTACATTAATGCTGCATTGGCCTGAAAAGTATATATAAAATGACTGCATTATGACAGCGTCGCATTATAACCGCCGCACCACTTTTTAACGATATTTCGTAATAATAATAACGTATTGTTATTAAATTATCTCTCTGAAACAGAATACCAGCGGCGGCGGCAGCAGCGGTAGATCTGCTTAAATTCATGCCAACTGCTGGAGTGCATAGTAATATTCCGAACATTTTAATATTCAAGCTGCACTCCAGCGATAGCATATGTACTTTGCTTTTAAATGGCCAGCTTTGTTCAATAGGTTTCGCCATTTCGCTAACGAGCATTTTAATATTCAAGCTGCACTCCAGCGATAGCATATGTACTTTGCTTTTAAATGGCCAGCTTTGTTCAATAGGTTTCGCCATTTCGCTAAAATGGCGAAAGCAATAATAAAAAAAGAAGGTAAGTACCAAAAAAGGATTATTGTTGTAAGCCCCATTTCCTGAGACTATTGTCTTTGATGACCATTGAGACTGGCTATTTTGTTTCTGTACACCTGTTTCAACAGTGAACAAGCTGCTGCTCCTATTCTTCTCTCTTCAGAATAACTGCTTACTGCCATTATTATTACCACAAGCTTGGCTTCAATGGTCCACTTTTGTCTCGTGCCGATGAGTGTTTCCTTGTTTTATCTTGCTTGGCATGCTTTTTTTTATTATTTTCCAACAAACCACTTCTTGCCTCTTGATGCTGACTCTAGAAACTTTTTTTCTACTTTTTTAATATTACCCATGCGAGCAGTTGTTTAGGATGACTAGAAGAGACTGCTTATATGCACAACGCACAAGGCGATTATAACAATATCATTTAAGAATAAGGGGAATAAAAAAGCAGAAAGCTCAGCATTAACTTTTTCCGTGAAATAGTAGTAAATGCCGAATGGCGAAATCAGATGGAATATATCCCTCAAGAAAAATAAATATAAAAAAATTCTCAAACCATTTCACATTTTATTTGCAGGTTTTCAGATAAATACAAAAAAGTGGAAATTCCTCCAAAAAGAAATTTGCACTCTTTCCAAAGCTAAATTGTGGCGGTCAATAAAGAAAAAAGCCTAAATACAAAATAGGCTTTTGTCTCACAACTGCATCCACTTAAAGTGTCAAAGGCTGAAATATTGCACGCAAATTTGCCCGTTGACTTTTCATCTTTATCGGCAAGTACCAGCAGAGCATCTTGTATGCTGGCTTACTATTTACTGCATCCTCCTAAGCTTTTACCAAGCTTCTACTGCTAAGTATACTAGTACTATTGGTAATTGTAGAAAGATGCTGAATACAAGAGGAAAAAATGTTTCTCCACAGCAGCAAGATTTGTCGGGGGAAAAATAGGGCGGAGAGAGATAGTAAAAATGGCCAAGTGTACTGAGAGCTCCCTGCTGGAATTATAAAAGGTCTCTGACTTCTTATCTCTGATTTTCCTTAAAACAACATATATTAAAGTGGGTTGTGAAAGGAAGCCGGAGAAAAAAAGTGTAATGATGGCAGCATTATTTTTTGGAGAAGGAGTCGTTGGTGGTGGTGAAACAGCAGCAGAAGCAGCAGCGGCGGCAGTAAAAATATATATTTTTATTATGCTGGACAAGGGTATACTGCGCACTTAAATGCAACCTCTGCTAGCAGCCATTATCTATTACGCGAAATGCATGAATACTCTGTCTGTGTAATGTATTCACATTAGGACCCGTTTGTATGCAAGTATCATCATTACTTTCACTATCATCATGGTCATCTAGCCGCCATCATCATCATCATGATCATCAGTATAAAATGTTGTATGATAGTTGGCGGTGGAGGAATGAAATGGTAGTGTGTAGTAAGAGAAAGCAAGAAAAATAATGTAAGTTGGCAGTTACCGAAATGGAGTTTCGTCCAGCCCCAGGGAAATTGGTGGAGTCGAGAAGAGTCCATTTCTTGAGAAAATCCCTCACGTAGCGTTTTGCGGGGTCGACTATGCGGAAACCCGTGACATTAACTGCGCCATACTCCACAATGGACGACTCCCATGGCTCATCCATTGCCTGTTTGATAAAAAAAAAGAAAAATAATATCAATACTATGAGTCGTACTGTAATATGCTAAATGGAAAGGTTGAACGACAAAAATGACAGATCTTAACATTTTCCGATACAATTATGCATTAGATTAAGTTGTGTGTTCGTTTTTTATAATAAATAATAATTTTGCATCATGAAAATTTGTGCTTACCAATCCTGATAGGAGGTAATGGAAGGTGCGTCTGCCCATCTGAACACCCTGAACATGTTGAATGATTACCTGTTGGGCCAACGCTGCCGGACAGTCCAAAACCACATATTTCGGCGTGAAGCTGAAAATTTTGGATTTATTTTTATTGGATTAGAGTTAAATAGTACTATTTTTTTATAATTTTCATATTTTTGCATTGTGCCATCAATATTGTTGAAGAGTGAAACGGTTTATTACCGATTGGCCATTTCAATCTGGAGAAGTATGCCTAGAACTTCTTCGGCACTGGAGATTTGCCTGACGACATCAACGCGGAGGGAATCGTTGGTAAACGATAAGTCTTGAAATATTGACTGCAGTCGTAGTAGACCTGTAAATTTTTAAGCAATTAGTTGTATGATTACACAATCATATGGAATTATAGAGATATCGTGGTGACACTCAATGTCAATTTCTGATAATGCATCTTGAGAGAGACATGAGCTACCTGTAGTTGAAGTGTACTAGCACTCATTATCAAAATTTTTATTTGTCGTTTAAATGCATCATCTTTTGAAAGCTAATATTTCTATGTAAAGTGTAAATAAAAAAAACCTTAAAGTGCTACCTGATAAAAAAATCATATTTTCTTTATAACTTTTAAAATACGATGTATGTGTTTAGCCGCAGTTTACATTTTTGTAGGCTTTTGCATTTTCCTTCAGAACTACTTATTCCATGAAAGCAAATAACAACCATTTTTTTCCTGAGAAATGCCTATTATTTCATTCTGTACAAATTACGTCTTCCATGTAGTTAACATAAAATTGTGAGCTAGAAACAAGATGAGAAATATATGGGATAAGACAAGCGGAAAAGGGCAGAAAAAAACCTCCTCTGTTTCTACTACACTATTTCTCATTATCCACTCGAGGAAACTCGTCGGCACAAATGTTCAACGAGCACGGCCAAAATTTATGGACCTGCATTAATAATCAACCATGAATTATCAGAGAAATGTGCCACGTTGACAGATAATAATAAAAAGAGAGGTTTAGCACAGCTAAAAGAGACAATCATCGCGGTAATAATGGGCATGTCTGGATTTAAAAAATGGCTAAATACAATCACCTGTTACAAGTAATTCCCAACTAGTTTGATCCCCTTTCCAAAAAATGATTTCATTTTCATCAGCGAATAAAACCAGCTCAATTTTTTTTGAACACAGAAAAATATTGATGAGATGAGAGTTAATACCTATGA
>JAANSP010003603.1:0-11089 GCA_036850745.1 Homidia socia
TGGAAAAGTCCTACTCCCAACCGTTGTTGCGAGGGCAATGTTGAGAGCAGTAGGGATTTTGATGCCGGGGAATATGCATATTTGAGTGGTGGTCGGGGTAGCATCATGAAAAAGTTCCTTGCTGATAATCACGAGCAGGAGAAATGTCGTGGTGTGCAAGAATCAATCTACTCCACCAACCCACTAGCGGAGGAGAGGAAAATGGTGTCAAGCCCAGTTCCAACCATTGACTCGTCCAGTGGAGTGAGTTCAGCGGGAAGTCAACGAAGTAACATGGGCCCACCTTCCTCCACTCCCAGCTGCAGCCAGTATTCAGAAGGGTCGTATTCAGAAAAGCGAAATTCAAACATTATGATAGTTGAACCAACAGCTCACTATGAGCCAGCACCAGTTAGAGGTTTAAATCGACGCAGCAGTATGAGAGTTACCCCATGTTCTCCAATCTACGAAACCAAGACACAAGTATCTAAAGAATATCCAATGATTGGCAAGTGTCCCCCACCTCCAATGTGCGACTCTGGAATTTATGGAAAACTTAGATGGGATAACTCTGGCCCAAAGTCTAGTCCCAATTATGAAGCAATCTACGGTAAAACCAGACGGCAGGGAAATGGTGAGCTGCGAAGTCCCCGAGTGAATGAAATGAATGAACAAAATGGACATTCAAAAGAAATTATTGTTGAGAACCTAAGACGGCCCTTTGAAGAGCCAAAGAATAATATGTCCAATAATAGCATGTCTGATAGCATGGCTAATATTTGCCCGCCAATTCCTCCACCCCTTCCAGTTTTATCCTACGTAACGAGGCAAAATTCGACCGTTTCCTCCACGTCGCCCTATGGCACAACTAGAAGTAATGGGATTCTCATGGCTGCAAGTCAAAATGAAAACTCCTGCTGTACCGTTGACTATACCTCGTGCTAATTAGTAATCAAATTATCATATTTCTAATGTAGTTCCTAACTTGTACAAGCATTTTAAAACGCTTTTGTTACTAAACTCAGAGTACACCAGTCATCAACAAATTTTATAAATGTACTTTAGGTTTTCGACTGTATTCATAGTTCAAGTTACGTTTAAGACATTGCACATTTATTCTGTATTATACATTTTATTTTTATATTTCAATATTTATCCTTCTATTTAACTGCTCATGTATTAAGACTANTCTGTATTATACATTTTATTTTTATATTTCAATATTTATCCTTCTATTTAACTGCTCATGTATTAAGACTACAAATAGTGTCATGTCAGTAGTACGATGTTTTAAGGCGTACAAATTTTTGAAACTTTCAATGGTTAATACATTGTTTTCTCTTGTAAAAAAGACTGAACTTTTAGCAAATATATTCATTTAAAAACTTTTGTTATCCATTTTGCTAGAAAACACATTGTGTTAACAAGTTGTATTAATTTATAAAAAAAATCGACAACTAATATTTATTGAATAAAAATAAAAACAAGAATATTGAAAAAAAAAATTGAGTTTAAAAAATGCGTTACGATTTTGCAATTAATTAATAAGTAGACTGCATAATATGTTGTTCACTTAAACTGTCTTCAATTTCATACCCATTTCCAGCAAGGGAAGACGTGTTAAATGTTCATTTGCCTATATTTAGTAAAGGGTGAATATCATCGGCGTTGATTTGGCAGTTTAAATAGTATGTACCAGTCATAGAATTATAGAATTGTGGAAATGAGCAATAAAAGTATATTGTTATTGAACAATAAACGATAGATTCTCACAACACCCCAATGCGTAACTCAAAATACACAGACCATCGGAAAAGGAAAGAATTTCATAACAAACTAATAACCTTTCAATTCAAAGAACCCTTCAGTTAATGGCACATTTTATGTTACGAGGGTTTAAGTTTGAATATCAAACTGAACTTGAATTCGTAAAGTTGTATTTCAAAATGTCATCGCCATAAAAGTCAATGTAATGATGGTTAAGCCCTTTTAGAATGATAAATATCACTTGTCAGATGGGACGATTTGAAAATTTAGAAACGGTTGGAATCATTTCAAAATTGCCTCGTCAACATCATTTCCTGAAAATGCATTCTAGTCAAAGTATTTTACTCAGTTTAGCTTGGTAAAATATTAATGGCGATTTCAAATGTAATGTAAATATGTACCGAGTAATTGCATAAATGAGAAATGAGTTTCCTCGTAAAGAACACAGCTATAATTTTTTTTTATAAAAAGCAGTTTCATGTTGTTTTATTTGAATTTGAGATTTGGCACACTGCAAACACACTGAGCATTTTAAAAATTACCGATGTTGATGATGTCTAACACATCTTAAAAATATGGTTACAATAGTTATAATAATAATAACATTAATGATAATAATAATAATAATATACTTGTCACTTGTATGGCGGTCCTTTACTTGTTATCATATAAAACGAGAACATTTAAATAATAAAAAACAATGATATGCTAATTAAATACTAGTTCCGGTAAGAACTAAACTCTTATCAAGGAAACTAATTTATATATAGCATTCTTTACTTTTGTAATAGTTCACCTGAAAAAACTTGAAGTATTTTGTGTGGTAACAACTGGTACATACAAACATTTTTTTCGTACAAAATAGAGTTTATTACTATTTACAGGTAATTTAATTTTTGCAAAAATTCAACTAATAACAATGAAAACAATACTAGGTATATTATTACAATCTGTTGTAAGTGATGATGATGGCGTAGAGAGATAGATTAACAAAAGTCATGAAAAATATGTTGTACGGACGAAATTAAATAGGGCATATAAATGTTTTATTCTTAAAAATTATGATTTTATATAGCAGTCAAAGATAAAGGAGCATCATAAAACTTGTTTTGTTGAAATACACGCGTGACTGTCGATATATGCATGTTTGTAATATCTTCAATCAATAATTGTGCTAATAATAATAATAATATAATAATAATAATAACAATACTTGTTTGATAATATTATTGGAAGACTAACACTTATGTACAAACAAACTAAAATGCTACCACTAACAAGAATAAATTATGTTAAGTTAAATGGGCTTTATAGGTTTAAAAACGACATTAAACGTATTCTTCGCTGGGCCGAGGTGTGGGAATTGTGGGATACCTACTACTTCTACTGGACTGACCTAGAGTATTTACTATTGGATTATTAGGGGGGTTATTACTACTGCTACTACTAGTTTTTGGAATTTGTGCAGGGTTTTCGTCGGGAAGCTCTGCAATGTCTTTGAACACACCCACCAGGTTCTCAAAATTTGGTCCCCAATTTAGCAAGAGGTCCCAGCCGAGGTGGGTTGATGAAGGTGCGGCGCTATTATTAGGGTTGGCAGATTTGCTATAACTATTTATATAAGCAAGGTCATCATCTGATGCTACCAGAGTGGACAAGGAGCCACGAAACGACTCCTCTGCCTCGCCTGCTTCAGTCCTTTCAGTTCTTTTTGGGAACATCATGTGAGGAGGTCGAAAGTCCCTTTTCTCATTGTCATACTCAAACTCTGAGCAGGTAAACGAGTCGTTTCCCGACTCATCGTCATCACTGGACGTGTCTCGTGACCTTTGCATCATCTCTGGATTTGGCAAATTGGACAGTCGGTTCTTTCTTCTGTCCTCACTCTCTGAGCTTGACACAGCATCAAGTGTACTGACCAGACTAGAATTATTTTTATGCCGTGAGTTATTAAGTCTTTCAATCTCTTCAGCAGTCAATCCTATCGTCATGCTGGTATTGGAATCCCCCACGCCTTTTTTTCTCTTTTTTGCAGTTCCCTGAGAGGATGCATTCACCATGCTGCTTCTGGAGGAACTTTGACTGATGTTGAGACTCCGCTCACTTTGACTCATGGCATCTTTTTGTGTGGTTGCTAGCAACGCACTTTGTAATGGCTTCCCACTAATATCTTGTAATGTTAATATTCTAGGAGTAGTTTGTTGAGACAACTCACTGCTCGGACTCAGTCTCGCTAAGGGCGTGCTTTTTAGCACGTTGGAAATGGGGCTTTGGCGGATCCCAGGACTTTGGCGACTTCCCGGGAAATGGTGATTGTGACGGAATGGAGACGACTTGTTACGGCCTCCCAGGTTATCCCTGAAACCTTTGTAGTGATAAACTATATCTATATCAGAAGGGGCTATTGAGCTGGCATTCTCTAGATCGTAGTGTTCTGGCATTTCTGGAAGCTCCGGATCCAGAGATATCCCATTGCTCGACGTGACCATGCCGTTATTTATTGGACTGTTGTTAGCACTGGGGTTTGAGATGGATGTTGTCCTCTCAATAATATCAGGTTTGTGGTAACCCGTGTTGTTGCCACTCAGCTTTTTTGAGTTCCGCACAAGATTCCTAATTGCTTCAGCATCCCCTTCCATAATGTGACTTCGTACAACGTCTCCACTGCCAGGTCCTGGCGGTGATGGTTTTGTCGCATGATGTCATGGGCAATGGATTCTTTTCTCTACGTTTCAGTCTGAATATAACAAAACTAACTAGGATAGCAACCAGGAGAACCACAAAGAAGACAATAACAAGTGTTACTCCAATGCTCAAAGGATCGGGAGCTGTGGCTGCTCCAGCAATGGCATTACTGCAACCTCTGGACACTTTCCCATGGTACAAAATTTCGTCAAACAAAATTCCAGATCCATTGAATGGAAGCAGCTGGTCACGAATAGTAAAGTTTGACATGCACCCCGTAAAACCTATGAAAACAAAGATTTATTTCTCTCGTTAGAATGATCATGTATTAAAAATGTCAATGATGGGGTAAGATTGTTTAGGTAATCATAAAATAACATTTGACTCAATTTCGTCCAGATACTTACCATGATTGATCTTATTTGATGGCATAAAGTCATCCCTCATTCCACCAAGTGTCAAAACCATCAAGTACGGATCTAAAAAGTCGTGTGCTGTAGCTGTATCTAATTCATCTCCACGTAGTTTTCCATCCACAAAAATTTGCAACGTTCGGTGATAACTCATCAGCCGAATAGAATGCCAGGATCCATCAACAAGCGTAGGGTCTTCAATCATCATTGTTATAGGACTGCTAGCTCCATTTTGTGATGTAAACTTCAAATCTCCATTTTCAAGCTAGAATAAACAATCAATGCGATTAGTTTTCCGTAAATTAGCAAAAGGGAATGAATCCTGAAACAATGCATGATTGAAACATACCTCAATCAGTGTATAATCCTTGCCGCTAGACGCGTACATAAGTATAGCATCGGGTTGAATGGTTCTGAAACTAAACATTAAGCTTTTTCTTGCCGAAGTCACTTCCCGTTTAATTCTACTCTCGTCGTTCTCTGAATAGATTGCGTGTAGAATCTGACTTCGTGTGTACATCTCGCTGGGACGAAATTCTACAAATGCTCCGAGTTGGAAGGAGAACGGTGTGAAAGCGTCATTACAATTGGGCGAGAGCACATTGTCACATCTGCACATGTAACTATCCCAAAGATCTATGCACTGTCCGGTTGCTCCACATTTACTATTACCACTAGTGAAAGCCGACGGAGATGATTGGCAGACGTCTTCGACGCGTTGACAGTTTTCTGAAATGGCACGGGACTCCAGCGGAGAGGACATGTTGAGATGTCTTCCATTAACCACTATGCTGTGAATGCATCCTATAAAATCATCCGTTTGAATTTGTCCTGGACGTTCTAGCATTACTTCCACACTCTTCATTCCTGCCACGAACAGGGGCTGTGCATTGAAATTCAAAGTTCTGAAAGTCCAAATTAAAAATAAAAATGTTTTAAAATACTTTTGTTTTACTCAAATTTTGATTTAATCAACTACAGTTATTTATTTAATATGTAAACTTTAACTGATAAGTTTTGCTTACCCAGTGGGTCCTACAACGTTGGCATAACATGAGCTATCCCCTGGTCGACATTCCGTGCACATTTCCCCACTTTCCTCACACGAGGATACGGTGAGAGAAATCACTCTGCTATTCCTAGTTGCAGTTATTCTATGCCATTTTCCATCTGATATAAACTTATTAACTGCAATGCTTGTGATTGCTGTTCTTGCTCCGCCGTATGAAAAGCTTGCCTTTCCGTCCACCAATTGAATAGCAACAAAATCTGATCTTCCTCCAATTTGCTCCCCAAAGTCGTACACAAGAAGAGCATTTTTCTTATTTGTGGAAAATGTGATTGAAATGTCGTTAGTGTTTGGATCCAGTGGAGAGAAAGCCATATAAGAACCAAGTCCAAAGCCAAAGGCAGACTTTTCACAGTACCTCCCGTAGTAATGTTTCTGGCACTTGCATCGTGGAAACGCAGAGCTGGGCCCAACACTACTAACGCATTCTCCCCCGTTGAGACAAGGATTCGGTTTGCAGGCGTTCGATGCTGTTTGGCAAATGTTTCCAAAAAATCCGGGACGACACAAACAAAAGTATCCACCACTTTGTTGGTTCTCTTGGCAAGAGCCTCCGTTCCTGCAGGGGTTGGACTGGCATGCACTGCTTCGTTCTTGTTCGCACCTCTTTCCTTGTCGATTTGCAGGGCAAATGCAAGCAAAATCGTAACCTTGCTTAACGCATGACGCTCCACTCTCACAAGGATTAGGTTGGCAGGGCTCTTTTCTTAGTTGACAGTTGGAACCTGAAACAGTTTATAAGAGACATTTTTTTTATTTAAATAAAATTACTTCATTTTTTCGATAAAAGAATTTACTTTATAAATATGAATATAAATCTTACCAGTAAAGCCGGAGGGACACTTGCATGAAAAGTTGAGATCCACTGTGGGCGACGAGATAATGAACAAGGATTAGGTTGGCAGGGCTCTTTTCTCAGTTGACAGTTGGAACCTAAAACGGTTTTTAAGAAATAAATTTTTTAATTTAAATAAAACAATTTTTTTTCAATAAACAAGTTTACTTTTATAAATATGAATATAAATCTTACCAGTAAAGCCGGAGGGACACTTGCATGAAAAGTTGAGATCCACAGTGGGCGAAGAGATAATGAGCAAGGAACTTTCGCTGACTTGTTGAGTAGCATGCAGTTGCAAATACTGGGTGCACGATGCTCCATTCTGGCACACATTTTGAGTTGAGCACACAGAGTAGTTGATGATAATGGAGGCATCCAAAAGGATTTCCACGTGCCCCTTGTTGGTAATCAAAGTGCTCATGATTTGATCCGTGCTCAAGTACTGCTTCTCGGTGGTGCTCACTGCCAAAATGATGTCTGTAGCATTTGCATGTGGAATAAGTCCATATATTTGTGGTTCTGCTCGATTAAAAAGTTGTCGCCAAAACGCCAATAACTTTGTGTATGACTTTTCCAGTATCTTTTTAGGTGTGACACCAAAAGCTCGGATAATAATGGAAATTATTGAGTGTGGAGTTATCAATAGAGACAAATTCAAACTGCATGGTAGATGCGACTTCGGGATGTCGCCCATCATCTCCCAAAATCTTGACAGACTGTCTTTTGTAGGATGGAATTGTGTTGAGGTGAATATCACAACTTGTTGGAATCCTAAAAATGTCCCTACTGCTCTCCAAGCGACATGTGTACTGACCCATGACATCTGGATCAAGCGGCTCAACAGTAGCAATTTTCTCTGAAGGAATCATGTGCTTGTATGTGTACAAAATAATGTGCGCATTTCGAGCTTGTGAAGGACAGTCATTCTTGTCCCCAACGAGAATCTTGACTTCCTCCCTGGTTTTAAGAGGTGGCTTGCCATTATCCGTGATTTCAACAAGAATTCGTAATTCTGGCGTGGCTTCTCTATCAAACGAGTCGGTGGTGGTTACATGACCTGATTTTGAATCAACTTTAAATTTTGACGCATCCGGACCACCCACAAGAGCATAAGTGAAGGGTTCACCGTTGGGACTCAGATCAAGGTCATGAGCGTGGAGGGTCATTACTCTGGAATTAGCAGGTTCATTTTCCAAAACGGTTCCATAGCGTGAGGAGTTGTGCAGCGTAGGCCCGTTATCATTCACATCCAACAAGCTGATTTTCACGATGGTGGTGCCCGTTTGTGGTGGCACTCCGGTATCAATGGCTCCAACAGTTAATGAATACGAGGAAACAGACTCTCTATCCAGCACTTCTGCAGTGTATATAACTCCAGCTATGGGATCAATTTTGAATGTTTTGTTGTGATTCCCGTCAAGGATTTCATAGGTAAACCTGTTATTCGATGGTCGAACATCAATGTCTGTGGCCTTCACTCCAATTACTTTGGAACCAACTCCCGTATTCTCACTGATTTTAGCCTCGTAAATCTCCTTCTCAAACACTGGCGGATCATTTCCATCCTGTACTGTGATGACAACTTGAGCCTCATCCGTGTCATTCCCACGGATAGGACCCATGTTTTTCGCGAGTACTGTCAGCACCACACGAGACTGTGATTCTCTGTCAAGACGACGTGACACTGTGATGGCACCTGATGTGGGGTTTATGGAAAATCCACGATCGTTACTCGAGCCAACAAACAGGTAGTACACCACACCATCATCCCCTCCGTCCTCATCCGTTGCTTGTACACTACCAATTAAGGAGCCCACCAAGGCGGACTCTGATACGGCAAAGTGAAAAACTGGTTGCACAAATTTGGGATAAAACTCATTCTTTCCTTTCACGTGCACGTTCACCTTGGTTGCGCCAACCAGATTGGAGTCTGGGTTTGACGCCAAAACGTCAAGAATGTATTCTTGTCGATACTCGTAGTCAAAGGTTTTTGTTGATGTGATAACACCTGAAACGGGATCAACCTTGAAAGCGTGTTTTCCAGAGCCACCAACAACTGCATATCGAATGATACCGTTTTTGGGAGAGTCTTTGTCCTTTGCCTTAAGTTGAAACACCTTTTGGTTGACTGGTGAGTTCTCGTTTATGTACGCGTCATAGCTTTGCTGTTCAAAGTACGGGGGATTATCATTAATGTCAGTGAGAATAACCGTGAGCTCAGCCTCACTGGATTTTGAGTTGTATCCTCTATCCCTGGCGGCAATGACAAGACGGTACTCTTGGTTGGTGTCATAATCCAAACTTTTATTGATACTGACAGCGCCAGTAGTAGAGTCAATTGCAAACCAGCCTTTGCTGTTCCCTTTGGTAATGTTGTACCGGATTTGACCGTTGGGGCCTTCATCCCTGTCTGTCGCTGACACTGTGACTATGACAGTTCCTAATGCTTCATTTTCGGGAACAATCACTCTATAACTGAGAGCACTAAATATAGGGCTGTGAACATTAGGCCCAGTCACCACCAGAACCACGTTGGTGTCATCAGATTGTGGGGGAATGCCCTTGTCCGTAACGCGAATTTGTATAGCGTAGTGGTTTTGAACTTTCCCAGTCAGGCTCTTTGAGAGATAAACCCATCCAGAATTCTTATCAATGTCAAAGTATTCTGTTCCATTTCCGGAAATTTTCAAATACTCCAGTTCCGAGTTGACGCCAAAGTCTAGCGAGTCAATAGCAACTATTTGAATAATTTTGTGGCCGATTGTGGAGTTTTCAAGGACAGGGCTGAAGTATGGTTTAGTGCTCAAAAGTGGGTGCGTGGTTATTTCCGTTTACGACATTTATAGTAATGGAGCATTCGGATGACATGGGTGGTTTTCCATTGTCAGTGGCAACGACCAAAACATTATGCTCATTCTCGGGAGAAAACTTTCTCCAGCTATTGATGTACTTTAGGGGTCGTTTTGAGAAAATTTCTCCACTTACAGGGTCCACAGAGAACAGCTCAGAAGGCTGCTTCAAGGAATAACTGACGACTGAATTAGGCCCTCTTTTGTCCCTGTCCACTGCAGTCACTTGACCAATAAAAGTGACAGGTTGTTGTCCTTCAGGGATGTTGAAATTATAATAGCTATACTCAAACTCGGGAGCTTGATCATTTACATCTTCAATCGTGATTGTCAGCAGTGTTTCCGCCCTCCAAGAACCATCCACAGCAGACACCTTAACGAGGTATTCGTCTTGTACTTCACGATCCAACTGCCCACTCACCGTTACGTTTCCACTATAAGGATCAATTTTGAACTTTCCCTGAGCATTTTCCGTTAGACTATAACTGCAGTTGGCATTTTCTCCGATATCCTTGTCAACACTGGTCACTTGAATCACAAAAGTACCCACTGGCACGTTCTCTGTAACATTTACACTAAACAGTCGGGTAAACTTCATAGGATTATCATTCAAATCCTGCACATTAACAATAACGGTTGCAGTGCCAGTTTGTGGTGGTATCCCCTTATCGATAGCTTGTACGTCAAAAATATACTGTGATTGCTCCTCGCGATCCAACTTGACTTTGGCGTAGGTTTTTCCAGAATCTGGGTCAATTTTGAAAACAGATCCGTATCGAGCCTCACTTTGTGGAGTAAGGAAATATCTCATTTCGCCATTTCTACCAGTGTCCTTATCGGTTGCCACCAAAGTTGTAATGAGCTTTGGACCAGGTTCCTCTTCAGGAATGCTTAGATTGTAAATTTTTTCTTGAAAGATGGGCGCATTGTCATTCACATCAGTCACATTTATGTAAAGAGGAACGGCACTACGAAAGTCTGGTGCCTCATCATCACACACTTCAACCCACAACTCATACTTGCGAGCTGTTTCATAGTCTAGTCCACTTGATGAAACCTTCACTTGACCGGAGCGTCTGTCAACCGCAAATGCGTTTCCAAGGTTACCTCCCCCAATATAATATGAAAATTTACGAGGTCTAGAGGGAGGAATAGAAGGAGCAGGAAGTCCTTGAAGAGTAGTGACCACATAGCCAGTTGTTACGTTTTCCCTGAACGAAAACGTGTTGGTTTGAGATTTGATTTGAGGGAACCTCATGTGATTGGCAAGATTCACTTGGACATTCACCGAGGATGACAGGGGTTCCTTGGGAGCGGCATCAATGGCATGAACTTCCACGCTTAGTTGAGTTTTTCCACTTTTATGACGTAGCGACTTGATAACACCAGTGGATTCGTTTATTTGAAATTTGTCCGCATCCGTGCCAGTCATAAAATATCGCAATTTGCTATTCAGTCCAGAGTCTGCGTCAACTGCAGAAACTCCAAT
>JAANSP010003604.1:0-11088 GCA_036850745.1 Homidia socia
CCACCACCATCCTCTTTTCTCCTGATCCTCATATAGGAAAAAGTTAAAGTAATCTAAAAGGAATAAAGGAGCCAGTTCTATCTAGCTCATCAGTCAGACACGCACTCAGTCAGTCAGTTTAAGAATCTCAAAGTACTCATTAGATCCACTCCACCTGCTTTTCTTTGTCTCCACATGCTAATTTAGATCTCCCTTCTCATCCATTACACCACCTATTACATGCATTCCTCCAACTAGTTCTGCTGCTGTTACCGTACCTACCTATCCATCTACCTACCTACCTTTACACAATAATAATAACAAGCCCTTCTTTTCTCAGTTTGCTCTTTGCTATCCTGGTAAATACCCATTCCTTCTGCTCATTTACAACAACTACCAAACAACAGCAGCATTATTTATTTTGCCCAATGCTGCTACATACAAACATAAATACAATCTGGCAAGTAGGGTTGTTTATTATTGAGAGAGAGAGAGAGAGAGAGAGAAACGATGGTGGTGAGGATTGAGGATGATGATGCATCTTCGGCTCTCACTCCCTCTCAATCTTTGGTGGTACCAGTTGGTATGGTATCATACTTGGTAGTTAAAGTTGTTGGTGCTCTCCACTGCTCTCTTGTATAGTGGTTTTTCAGGGTTTTTCACGGTATTTCATATCTAAAAGAGCTGAGGTGAACGGTGGTGGTGGTGGTGGCGGCAGTAGTAGTAGTGGTAAATAGCAATAACCATTCTTATACGAGCTTTGGCTGCATAGTAGCTTTGTAAATTGAGCTCTGCTGCACTGCATTTCTTCAATATTTGAAAGCATTTACCATTTCGAGAATCCCCAAAACTTTTTTTTTACTTTAGTAATGTTGGATAGTAGAGTCAATTAACCATTCTCATCATCACCGATGACCTGTTCTATGAATATCCATTGTTTTTATAATATTGTATGCTTTTATGGGTACTATTGTATTTCATAAATTTGTCTGCACAAATATATTGTCAATATTTTTATACAATGCAATGTTTTTCTTGTACTTGTGTAGGGATGCAGTAGGTAGGTATTAATATTACTATGCTCGCATGCATCAAAATGTTTTTTTTTACTTAACTTGCCAGTGCCGCTGCTTATAATATGCAATGTGAGTTTGCGGTAATTCTGAGAAAATATTTATTTCTAACAATTCAAGAAAATGAAAAAAGGTAAATAAGAAAAATAGAGAAGAGCTAACAACTCAAAATTATTTTTTTCCTGTTTGAATTTTCACTCATGTCACTTATATGACTGTGCGGTGCAACACTGAAAATTTTCCACATAATATGATGATGCTTCTCTCTTTTTCTTTCATTCTTCAAAAAAAACCACAATTCGGTTGTCGGAAATGTACATTCATGTTTTTTTACGTTTTATTTCTCTGTCCGTTGTTGGATCATCCGTTTCTGTTATTCCCTTCTACTACCTGGAAAATGATGACGATCATCATGTGTTTTTCTTGATGATGTTAAAATAATGAACATGCTGATGATAATGATTTGTGGCTGCGGCTGGATGACGACGGCAAATAAATGATTTTTTTCGGCAATCATATACTAACCGCATGGACTGATGATGTACCTTTCTCGATGCACATAATCATCGCCACCCCCACCACCACAACAGAGAAGGAATTCTGAATCAGAGTTGGCTGTGGAATCGTCTGCAATGTCACGATTATCGAGCGGTAACACAGCCGCGTCTCGTAGACAAATATTTCTTGACATTGTTCGACAGTCCAATGCATCCTGTGAAAGTGGAGACTATCAGACTGCCGTCGCACTCTATTCTGAAGCCCTCAAGATTGATCCTGATAATCATATACTCTACTCCAATCGATCTGCTGCTTACATCAAATTAGGACATTTTCCTCGTGCTCTTCAGGATGCTTTGAAAGCACGGGATCTCAACCCAAAATGGTCAAAGGTATGCTCACTCACACACATCTTTTTATCAAACTTTTTTTTCTCTCATAAACCACATTTTTTTAAATTCTTTGTATGTCCATGTAGTATTATCCTTAATCAGTGTATGAACATGCCAACTGTTTTATCACTTGTTTAAAAAAGAAAATCAAAACCGGATGTGCACTATGAGTTCACTAATGCTTGTAGTTGTGTCAACTCTTGGCAAAATTACGAGTCCACATCATGATACATTTGCATTTTACGATGTCGTTTTTTATTTAAAAAATAGTATGATGCAAAGGAACTTTTTCAAATGTATAAATGCTATAGTATTCTAAAGTTGTATTCTCTTTTTTTGTAAAATAGGCATATTATCGACAAGGTGTTGCGCTACAATGCCTTGGCAAGCATGCCGACGCCCTCGCGGCTTTCAGTGCTGGCTTGGCCGAAGATCCCAAGTCCGGTCAACTGCTAAATGGACTAATGGAGGCTGCCATAAAGTCACCTTTAAAAGGTAAAACACGGAAATTTTTTCATCTTCTTTCTGTCTTGTACATAAAATTTACATACATACATATCATTATTGTTATTATTTTAATAATATCAAGAGCATAATACCTATTCCTGATTCTGTGGTAGTTCACATTTTTTCCCGCGTCATATGATGAGCCTGAATATTTCATCGATAATACTTTTTTGTATTTTAGTTATTTTCTACATTTTAAAATGCAAACTTGACTTTCATTGAGTATGCACAACACAGTCCATATATGAGTTGGTTTGGAATTTTGAATCGAATCCGGAATTGAGTTTAAGTTTTGGGTAACATTTTTTATCAAAAGAAAATAAAATCCGGGAATACATACATATCTTTTTGACTACTTGTGTGACTCTTTTTCGAGGACGCTTAAGTCGGCGTCGTCGCTGTAGTCAGAGTTCCCATGTTCTAATATAACATCCTTTTTTCAGATCATTTACATACCACATGTTGCATGATTTTAATTTTTTATGACTTTTTAATGTAATTTCATTTTCAGCATTACAACAAACAAATATATCTTACCGCCACACATTCCCATTTCCCATACACAATAAGTAAATTCATACTATTATTGCTAATATTATTTTGAGCATTGTATAGTTTAGTATTCTGTTAGAAATGTGGTTGGTGATTCATAAATGAAAAGGAAACAAAATTATTAAATATATTACAATAGATTTTGTGTTCAACTAAATAGGAGAAATAACACGTTCATTATCAACTAAAACAAAGTAGCAGTATTTATATACTTGGAAAAGTGTAGTGCAAAAGCAAGAAAAAAACCTGTATTTTGTATTGCAACTCTGTTAACATGTTTTAATAATGATGATGATGATAAGCGAGCAACAAGTGCAATCTAAAAGTTGTGTGTACACTAGAGTGGTAGTAACAAGAAAAAAACCTGTATTTTGTATTGCAACTCTGTTAACATGTTTTAATAATGATGATGATGATAAGCGAGCAACAAGTGCAATCTAAAAGTTGTGTGTACACTAGAATGGTAGTAGTCTGTACTAGGCTGTAGTACAAGTAGACTGCGATCAAGCAAAAATTGCTGTTGTAGGAAATTTTTCATCTTAAATATCTTCTGTAGTTGCTTGCTGCTGTTTTTTTTAACTATTATAATATATACCAACAAAAAAACCAACAACAAGAATACCACCACTACTGTTACTTTTTTGTTATTTGAAGTTAGCCATCATCATCATCGTTATCATCATGATCGTCATCATCACTACCACCATCACAAATCGGAGGAATGTAATCCGTCGCCGTCCACCAACAATGAATAAGTAGCATTTTCCCTCTGCATATTAACTTGCTGCTGTTTTTTAACTATTATAATATATACCAACAAAAAACCAACAACAAGAATACCACCACTACTGTTACTTTTTTGTTATTTGAAGTTAGCCATCATCATCGTCGTTATCATCATGATCGTCATCATCACTACCACCATCACAAATCGGAGGAATGTAATCCGTCCACCAACAATGAATAAGTAGCATTTTCCCTCTGCATATTACTTGTTGTTATCTTTTTTTGTTCCCCGTTCCTCGTCATAATTTACCTCTGTTACCGTTTTCTTTTTGCGTGTCTCTAATCCACATGATGGGTCAACCATTTTGTATGACTTTTATCAATGAGCAAAATCTTTGGTCATTTGTTTGTTTTACAACTGCCCGGTGGTGGTAATAACCTTTCCGCTTTTGCTCTCTCTCTCTCACACACACAGAGATACATGGAGAGAAACACATACAAATAAATATTACCTTTCACCGCTATCACTCATTTAAAATTATTTTCAAAAATGCCATTTATCATGTTGCATGCGACAAAAAATGACATTGCCGGTATGTATTTAAAAGATTATTCAGAGCAATTTTCATTGTTGAACTCTGCTCCAAAACAATAGTTTTTCTACTTTGTTGTTTGCGAGCGCTTTTCTGAGCGTGTGCAGTAGTATGGTGCCCTAAAGAGTCATTTGCAATAATCTTTCATCTTTACAGTTTGAATGTTATTTTATTTCCTACAAAATAATATCACTGCACACATTTTTTATTGTCTTTGATTCTATGACATTGCTTAAGTTCATCATCATAACCACAATTATGTAATTTTAATCGTCAAAACCTACCCACCAACAAAAAATACCTATTACCAACATCATCATGATGATGATGACTGCGATACCAGTTTGCAGTTTTTTTATTATTTATTTACTTTTTTACACTTTGGATGAGATGAATGAATTTTCTTGAGCTCCCCATAAACTACGCTTGATGTGAATTTTGAAAGCTGAAGATTTTCTTGGTGTGATTAAATTGCTGAAAATCCCATAATGTGTACATAATGTACTGCTGATGAATATGAGCATAATACATAGCATTTAATATTATCAACTTACCAGGCTACATTTTAAGGTGCTTACTTGCTTACTACCCATGCATAAGCAAAAAAGCCATGCAGTTTTCATTAGTAGGCAGGTATTAAAATATAAAAACATATTCATATTTAGCATGATGCATTATTATTATTATTGTTTCTTTTCTACCCATCATTGTTTGTGTGTGTCTGTCCATGTGATGATACAGGAATGTGTTACCACCACCACATTAAATAAAATACAACACCAGGTGTGGAGCGCTGTCATTGATGAGGAAGATGAAGAAGAAAATGATTGCTTCTCCCTTACTTCTCTTTTTCTGATTCTTCTTAGCGCAACGAGTCTCTCAACTTTTTCACAACAGCGCAGCCACCATCACCGCTATCACCGTCAGCACATCTTTTTTCCCTTTTTTTCTTGGTCTTCTTTTACAAAAATAAGATACGACGACGACCACTGACTACTGGCAATCTGGTAAACATGTTGTTGTTACTGACATTGTATTGTAGTGTTATTGATTGCATAGACCACGTAGTAATAATACTGTAAGTACGATATAATAATGCAGTCTTGTGATGACATTGCATTGCGTTACTACTACTACAACTGCATCCACTTTTCTAAATAGTTACTAGCAACAAAGTTAGCATTTTCTTGTGCTCAGTAACTTATTTTGCTGTGGCCACACGATGATAATCGTCATTATTTTATGTTTTTGTTTTGCTCTCAAGTTAGAGTTACAATACTCTAGCAAGTCAGCTAGAATGCATATTTCCATTCACCTACATAGTCATCATCATATTGTCATATAGGCATATAGTTACACTATGCATGTATTTATTTATATCTAAATGCACGACTGTTATTATTTTCTCTGATGCCTGTACGTACCTGTACAGGTACACAATAATATGTAGGTACTCTCTCAGTCTGTCGTACAGAAATCTGATACTGATGCAGGCAGATCGACTTGTTTTTAAAGTTGCATTATATTATTGTGCCGTAAAACGATATGATATAATATAGTGACGAGGATAATAACAATAATAATAATATGGTAGCAAAAGAAGAAGAAGTATTGCCACTACTCTCTAGCAATACAACAACAATGCCAGTCAGCGCAAACGGTAAACTGCTGTGAGGCAGACGCTCAATGAGGATTTAAGAGAAAGATATAGAAGAAGGACCGAGAGTTTTTCTAGGAAGACAACAACAGAAGCAACGGCAACAGCAGTAGGCCGCATCGTATTCTCAGTTTGAACTGAGCTTTCAACAAGTCCCTGTGAAGCTGGCACAAAAATCTTTCAAGGAGAGAAATAAAAAGAGGAGAGAAGAAGAAAGAAGGAATAAAAAATGAAGAAAAAAAGCATGGACGAAAGAGAAGAAGAATGAGAATAAGAAAACCTGCTTTCTATGTAGTCGAACATGTCCATAAAAATGCTGAATGCATTTTGTTTGTAGTAAATTGTAGTAAACGTAGTACATGGCAGTGTAGTAGTACGTTTAAGTGGTCGTCGTAGTAAAGAAAATTTAGTATAGGTATTATTGCTATATATTTTAAAAATTTACCCATAATATAGACACGTACATAATATCATTACTGCATTTGCTACACATTACAGATAATTTTTTTGTATGTATGAAAAAATGCGTGTAAAATATATTTTTTTATCTGACTGGTGAAGCCTACCACCAGTGCCACTATAACTATAGGTAAGGCTAGTCACCCCTACCTTCTTCGTGTAGTTAACATTTGTTGTCTCTCTCTCTCTCACTCGAAGGAATTTGATTATCGTATCAGGTTGTTACTATTATATATTATGGTTATGGAATTCTCATCGTCGTCATCATCATCATCGTGTTTCGTCCACTCTGCCCTCTAATATCATATTATTATTGCAACAAGATTGTTTACTTGGAGAAGAGTAGGTAGAAGAAGAGAGTGTGCAAGTATGAATATTATACTGACGATGAGAGAAGAGTGAGCGCACAAATATTTTCAGCTTTGCTCACACATGGAAATCAGAGTCAAGGATTTATAGAGGCAAGTGGATTACTTGACAAAGAGTGTTTTCAAATGCTCCAAGTATGCTTGTATGTCTCCCATTGTTTGATACAATGCAATTTTATTAAAAGGAAATAAATAAAATAAATTGAAGATATGCTTACGGAACGGATATTATTGCATTTTTACATTTGATAGGACAGTAAAAACTATCAATATTTTACCGATACCGATAAGCTATAAAACCTTTTAAATTTTTCCTTTTCCGTTTGTTTAGCTGTGGCTATGAAAATGGATATAAGGAAAGNATAAGCTATAAAACCTTTTTAAATTTTTCCTTTTCCGTTTGTTTAGCTGTGGCTATGAAAATGGATATAAGGAAAGTTTAAACAACCATGTCACAATAACCACATGTACATATTTTTGCTTTAGTGATTTTCTTCTCAGTAGACATAATTACTGCAATGGATTTTCAAGTTCGAGTCGATCGGACTCACTACAGCAGTAATATAATGCATGTATTTACGCAGGTATATAGTAATTTTTTTACAGTCACACGAATGGCACTATCTCCACATTGCACATTTTAATTGAGCTTTAATATTTTATGCTTTTATGCTATATCCCTTCACATGTAAAGAGGTACACAAAAATTGTACTATGGGACGTAAGGGATACGCCATATCTTTTTTTATTTATGCGTAGGATTATGTAGATATAACAAGGAATGTGTGTATATAGTGTATTAACAAAGTAATGACTTGTGCCATGTGCCTTGTGTAGGATATAATTACAATGGATTTTCAAGTTCGAGTCGATTGGACTCACTGCAGCAGTAATATAATACATGTATTTACACAGGTATATAGTAATTTTTTATAGACACAAGAATGGCACTATCACTACATTGCACATTTTAATTGAGCTTTAATATTTTATGATTTTATGCTATATCCCTTCACATGTAAAAAGGTACACAAAAATTGTACCATGGGACGTAAGGGATATGGCATATCTTTTTTATTTATGCGTAGGATTATGTAGATATAACAAGGAATGTGTGTATATAGTGTATTAACAAAGTAATGACTTGTGCCATGTGCCTTGTGTAGGATAATATTTATGACCTCTGATGCCCAAGTAAAAGTCCCTTTAAAAAGGAATTGGGGATTATCTTTTCTTGGTGTTGCTCTTCTTTTTGTTGTTGCTGGCTTTCCTGGTGGTGGTGATAGCGGCGATAAGTGAGCCTACAATGCTCCTTATAGAATCATGCCAGCAAATGAAGATGATGATGATGATAGTGTGCAAGAGCCACGGGCCAGCATAACTCACTTTACAGCCCATCTGTCTTATTTTTTCCAGGTTGGTCCACTAACTAACATAAAAAAATCTTTCACAAACAGAGAAAACCAAGGGAACTCTGTGTAAAAGCACAGTTTGATATTGAAAGTCGAAGAGAGAGAGAGAGAGAGAGAGAGAGGGAAATACAGTTTGTTAGTATAAAAAAAAACTGTGGCAAAAGAATTTTCCTAAATATTTGGGTGGGTTACTTGTCTTAAATGGAAACACTTCCCCGCCCTGTGCGCCTGTCCGTACCGTATTTTCTCAATCATTTATAATGCCAAACAGCCAACAAAAGAGCAAGAAGCAGCAACCGTCCTCTGTCGTCGTTGTTGTATGTTGTTGTCATAGTCATAAGAAAGTAGACAGCTCTTCATATTATTAGTATATAGTATGTTATGTATGCACCTTTGAAAAACAACTAGGCATGCAGGCACACTCTCAGACGAAGCAGACAATAAGTCCACCTGTGGAATGCATATAAAATGGGAATGAAAAAGTAATAAAAAAGACAGTGAAAAACACATATTTATTTGGCTAGGGAGCTTTGTTGTTAGCATGTGCCACGATAATGGTAAAAATTATATATAGATATGAATAAGTAAGGTATGCACACACGACAAGGCAAGAAGAAGCGTATAAAAGGAAAGGAGTGTGTGGCTGGCTGAGGTTTTGGGTTGAAAGAAAACTGAACAAAAGTATGTTTTTGGAAGGTAATATGCATAAAAATAATAATGTTAACATAGGTGCAGAGTGCGGGGATAGTGAGAAGAAATAGAGGAGAGGAGAGTAGACAGAGAGGTAGAAGTAAAAAACAATTTTTTTAAAGTCTATTTTTACTTGGATCGAGGAAAAGCTGTAGCGTATATGTACTTTTGTAGCACATCTGAGAGAAAATTGCACATAATTTCTTTGTCTTCTTCTTTTACCTAATATTAAAATTATGGGAGACCAACATTCACAAACATGGCTGAGGTTTTGGGTTGAAAGAAAACTGAACAAAAGTATGTTTTTGGAAGGTAATATGCATAATAATAATGTTAACATAGATGCAGAGTGTGGGGATGGTGAGAAGAAATATAGGAGAGGAGAGTAGACAGAGAGGTAGAAGTAGAAGTGAAAAACATTTTTTTTAAAGTCTATTTTTACTTGGATCGAGGAAAAGCTGTAGCGTATGCATGTATACTTTTGTAGCACACCTGAGAGAAAATTGCACATAATTTCTTTGTCTTCTTCTTTTACCTAATATTAAAATTATGGGAGACCAACATTCACAAACGAGTCCATGCTAGTAATTATAGTCTTGCCTTTATTAGTTGTATAGCTTGGTTTGTTTGAATTGTCTAATTTCTCCGAGTGCACCATGTCGGTGATGATGATGATGGTGAGGAGTCGCGTGATTGTTTTAGTTTACCATTCGGTGCAGCAGCAGCAGGAAGGAGTACAAGTACTCATTATCATCAAATTCCATATTGAAATTATAAAATAGCTACACAGGCAAATACAAGAAATGGATATTAGTCACATTTTTTTAGAATGAGTGATGAGGCCATCACTTTGCTTTAAGTCGTTGCCAACTAACTACATGTTACTGCTAATTTAGTTTTGTTGGCAGTTGCATATCAGGTAGACCGTGAAATCTGAGCGTGTATGGATAAGGCACATTTAAAATTTGTAGTAGTGCTAACTTGTAGTACTATTAGTAATAATAATGAATGATGATGGCTATATGGATCGAGGAGTCCTGAAGGAGCAACTGGCAACAAACAATGGACAAAATTACAGCAACGATCATGTCCCATTCCACACATACACATATCACCACCACCATCACCACAAAACTTGCAGACATACGGAATTGTAATAATAGCAATAATAATAATAACGTCTGGTGTCTCTCCCCCAAATGTTGTACTGATGATGATGAGCTACCTTCCCTGGTCCAGTACCAGCAGTAAGTTAGCTTAAGAGAGAGAACATGTGTGTGTGATGATGATGAAGTTTTTTCACTACTTCGATTTTCGAAAAAATGGAGGAGGTTGTACAATGGTGGCCTTTTCTATACCATCACAAACATGACGAGTGGGCTGGAAAAGAATTTTACTTCCATGAGTACGTAATCATTTTACCACCATCATCATCACTATACCGTATAGCCAGCACCATCATTTTCATCATCATCATCATCATAGAATAGTCGTCGTAATAATCCTCATGCAATGATATATAATGAATGGCAATTACGGATGCATCTGGTTTCATTTCTGACGAGACTATAGCGTCAAACATCTTTTTTTTTGTTTCTATTCTCGGTAATCATTTTTGAAAGAAGTTGTTCTAGTTTGTACTTTGTCAATTCTTTAGTTGTATTATAGCTATGGATATGTATGCAAAGTGAATTGTACATTCCTCCTGAATTCCTTTCAAACTATTTGTAATAGCGACGATAATAATAGCAAGTAAATGATGCCAATGACTATTATAAGAAATAATTTCAATCGGGTTTGATTTGTTTCTTGTGTTATAGGAAAACTGGAACCCACGTTCGAGCAGCTACGTGCGATGAAGTTGTCCAAATCTTCCTTTGTCGTGATATCAGTGATTGGACAGGAACTACTTGCAGCAGGTCACTGTTTGCCTGCTGTCGCAGTGCTGGAGAGTGCTCTGAAAATAGGAACAGCCAACCTGAAGCTTAAAGGGTCCGTTTATTCCGCACTCTCCTCTGCGTACTGGGCTCTTAATTCTCTCGAAAAGGTAAGCAGAATAATCGACAATGAAAAAGAAAACGCCATCGGGAAAAGTGCAACCACTGCATTCGATGATGCCTCCATACATTTGCGTTTCCATGACAACCGAAATGGCTGCATCTTATCTATCTTCTCAGACATA
>JAANSP010003605.1:0-11083 GCA_036850745.1 Homidia socia
GGATATCTCCTTTCAAAAGAAGAACCAAACTCCACTTTCTGGTTTCCACCTTCAAAAAGTACTTTTTGTTTGTCATTTGTCAGTTGTATGCTGTATATAATATTTTATTTGAGAAGATGCAAAAAGATGCAGGATGCAGGGAATTATTATGATTTTTCTCAGGCTACGCAAAAACATGCACAGTCGAGCAATATTGTTTTTTTTCTCCTGTAAAATGGGAATGATGATGATCATAATAATTTTATTCAAAGTACTATTATGATTTGTTTTATCATGTATCTGAATCATCATGATGACAAGCGTTTGAAGCCAGGGCTTAAATTGATGATAGTGAGGATAATATACAGTTTTTTATACCTAATGTTTGGTTCGGTCTGTTATATTCAGTATAATGACAAGTAAACTATACTTGAGAGTCATTAAAAACTAATTTGCAGTTTTATAGCTAATATGATGTTGACACTGATAACAAGTTTAGTAGATTTTTTCCGCAGGCAAGAAATTTTCAAAGCAGTAATATGTATACAAGTTGGAATAGTTATAAGCTTATTTTTCTCTAACATTTTAAAATCAAATCCTAAAAATGTTGTTTATTGCTTTTCAGGTTGAACACAGCAAAATTTGACAGAGGAATGCGGATGCAGACATTGTGATTCATTTTGCACTGGAAAATGAGATGATAAATGAACAAAGTTTGTCAATTAAAACAGCCGCTAATAACAAGCGTGGTCATTATAGGAATGAAGAAGGATCAAATGTCTGGTTGAAGGCTGTTTTTAATAAAAGGTTGAGCTGTGAATTTGAATATTGGGCTTCCAGCAAAAAATAAGCATAAACGTAACAACAACAGCGTCCACATTTTTATCTGAGTGATTATTACTGTCACAAGGCAGTAAGTGACTTTTTCAAAGGAATGCTAAAAGCTAACATGAATTTTTGGAAGAGATTCTTCTGTGATACGGGAAACCAATCAAAGATTTGATGCGATGCAAAGCGGTAAGTACCGACTGACATTATACAAAATGACAATTTTTTTAGATGTTTTCAAAAATTGAATTTACTACTTTTATTTAAGCATGTAAAGATGTTCTTACAAGAAAACTACTTTTGAAATATTCAAAAAACAGAAAAGTCAAAGAAGAGCTCGAAATGTGTGTACTATGAGGTTTTAGTTTCGGGATGGAATCCGGTCGTTAGTCCTGGAATGGTTTAAATTGTCTAGGCTTCAACCATAGATGTACCCATAAGAAGGATAACCATAATAATAGTATTGTGGAGCTGGAGCAACATTATACAAAATGACAATTTTTTAGATGTTTTCAAAATTTTAATTTATTACTTTTATTACGGCATGTAAAGATGTTCTTACAAGAAAACTACTTTTGAAATATTCAAAAAAAAAAAAACAGAAAAGTCAAAGAAGAGCTCGAAATGTGTGTACTGTGAGGTTTTAGTTTCGGGATGGAATCCGGTCGTTAGTCCTGGCATGGTTTAAACTGTCTAGGCTTCAACCATAGTAATATCCATAAGAAGGATAACCATAATATAGATATTGTGGAGCTGGAGCGGCTGCTGGGTTTGGAAGAGCTGCTGGAGATGGTCCGGCAACAGCAACAGCAACAACCATTGCGACAAGGAGGAGAACAGCAAACTATAAAAAGTTTAAAAAAATTATATTTTAGAATAGGTGTATATTTTTGAACTAGACTTTTCAGAAATATCTCCAAAATATAAAAACCCAAAAGTTTCTATTTTTGTTGAGAAAAAACTTACCAACTTGGACATTTTGAGTAAGTTTTTTAAAGTGGAAATCCACCAAAAAATTGAGTTTTGAAATGTGTTTTAAGCTTTGGCACGATTTTGAAACTGATGATGATTGCAATGCTGGCTCATCCTATTTATACGAAATGCCGACCGGAATAACTTTGACCGCTACTGCTGTACTTCTGGAAAGAACATTCTTTTTAGAGAAATGTATAACAACTAGCCATAAATAAGCCTTTGTTGTTCTATCATTCCTTTCATCCGTCTTCCCCCAGAAAATCCTCCGCTTAACTTAATATCCTCCATTCTCGAGAAAACATTACAATAAAAATAAAAGCCGACTCAATTTACTTCAAAACAATTGTACACTATTGTCCATTCACTTGTTTCCAAACAAATGGTTTCAGCAAAAGTCTCAACCCGTCGTGAAGATAAAAAAGAGGCAATCAAAAGCGGATGGAAAAAGTGGAAAAATAAATAATGCAAGTTCATTACGTACATATACATTTTTACGAACCTGCCATCGTATATATGCTACCTATATTGCTATGAACTCATTGTGCTCAAGTTGTATTATGTAACGAGTGAACTCTTTTTCATTTTTTGCATCCGTGAGTGGTGTATGCCTACAACGTGTTAAATGCAAACGTTGTTTCTTGACCGTCGATAAAAAAATGACGCAAGACTCGGCACGCCTACTGGTACCAACCAGTAAACCATGTTTTATGTATCATATTTCATCTCATTTTATTACCGACTGCTGAAAAAAAACATCACATCCACACAAAATGTCAAATAAAAAACAAAGACATGTACCTAAGGAAAAATCCTCGTCGAAAAGAAGATGAAATTAGATTATTTTAGCAGACTCACTGACAACCAATTTTCCATTTGATTTCAATACGTGATCAACCTTGAGATTTTTTTAGTTATGCTTACATATGCTTATTGTATAGCAATGTTTAGCATTGAATGCAAGTGCGTCTCCCTTCCAGTAGGTAATATTGGTCATTGCAACTTTACAGCCACTGCTGTGGGTATGCACTGCAAATATAAACTTGTTCTAAGCACCAAATCACCACACAGTTCTTGTTGTGCTGCTACGTAAATGCACTTTTATGAAGATGATACCTCAACAACACCAACATCAAGCTGCAAATGTCTGTATAAGGAGCTTGATTGAAGCTCTAAAAAAACTTTTATGACAATTGTTTCGTGGTTCAAAAAGTCAGCTTGGCTGCTTAATAAGACGTTGCTTCTCTTGTTATGATGATGCGCTGTGTACAAGTGGTCAACAATAAACTTCTCTATATATATAAACGTGCAACACTCTTTTATTAAAAAATGCTACAAAATACCAATAATCGTGATGAGAAAAAAAGTTTACAATCTTAAAATAGTTTGGTATTTGTACATTACATTGTCATATTCATGTAACGAGTTCATGGAACAATCAGGCAGTTGGTTATTAGGGCTGCTGTTGTGACTGTGAGCGAAGAGATGAGAACGTTCTACACCAACTGCTGCTGCTGCTGGACAAAATATGTACCTATATTCACTGAAGCACCGACTGCCGACAGTTTTCTAGAACAATAACATAAAATGAAAAAGAAAAAATATCTTAACCAGAGTAAATTAAAAATTGATAAAAAATCATCTTGATTTACCTAAATCCGGCACAAAAAAACCTGATTCTTGTCTCAAAATTTATTTATATTCGCTATACTGTTTTAATAATACAATCAGTTAATCCAACAGAATCTTTATTTTTTACTCTTTCTGACACACAAAATCTTGCCTATTGGCCAATAAAATATGATGTACCTAATACAAAACGCAAACTTTATCTGCTCGACATTCTCAATAAAATCTTTTTTTCTTGAGGGTCTTTTTGAAAAGAATCTTTGTAAAAATGGGGCATTACAAAGCAAAAAATTAAACATGGAATTGTCTTTTATGGAGCATGGATTTATGCAAATACTAGTAGGAATAGCGTAACTTGATAGCAAAAGTGGATGCATGTACATTATTGGCATTAGGCATGTATGTACCTTGCCTATACATCCAGTGTAAAGTTCCGGTCATGGATCACTATAAATACCAAGTTTTCTCATGAACTCTTCATCAGTTTGAAATCGTTCTTAAAGCTCAATACTTCAAACCACTTCTTAAAAACCACTCGTGGATTTCCACATCAATAACCAAACCAAAATGTCCAAGTTGGTAAGTATTCCCCCCGTCGTGCCACTAGCATTCCCTCAGAATTACATTTATAATGGCTTCAGGAAACATTTTGAGAAAGTTTCCTCAAGTTTTCGCAACAAAATCCATTTTATTTCCAACGTTTCACGATAATATTACTATTATACTTTTTTACACAGTTTGCTGTCCTTCTCCTCGTCGCAATGGTTGTTGCCGTTGCTGTAGCTGGCCCATCTCCACTTCCCCAGCCACGTGCTCTTCCAATTGCTGCTCCAGCTGCTGATCCACAATACTACTATGGAGGTTATGGCGGCTACGGATTGTACTACGGTTAAAAAATCGGCTTGATTTGATAGGATTCCTTTTTGTAAAATGGCACTTACTTTTACTGATTCCCTTTATTTTAAAACTTCTTCAAAAAAAATCTGTAATCTTTATCGCTGGTTTTGTTCCATACCATCATTATTACAATGACTTTGTGATTAAATCAGCAAACCGTCGAAAGCTCTTTTAAAACGAAATGTCACACGAAACTGTACTTTTATCTCTTCTCACCATCTCACTGCTTTATAAGAAGCGTTATGATTATTACCTATACAGATAGTGGTTCATATTATCATCATCCAAAGATGTTGTTAATGCACATATAGCTGGCTCGAACATTTCTATTACCAACAAACGCATCCACCATAAACTCACTGAAACTCTTTTATAGCTTCCGACATATTTCATCATGATGAAACTTTGAAATTTTATAAGTAAACTACAATGGTATTATTAAGACACGAAAAGAAATAAATGTAAAACAAACTCGAATGAGCAAAGTAAATATGAAAATATGATCACCAAATCAAAGTAAATATTATATTCTTAGTTTAAAATCACTCTATTCCTTCTCCCCTACCACCACACCACATGGATGAAACTTTGCACTTTTTGTCTTGTCTTCTTTTTCTCCTCCCTAAAACTTGCACTCGACCCAACGCTAAATTTATAGCAGCAAGCAAAAACTTTTTTTCCCAAACTAAAAATTTATATGCATAAATATTGTCTGCTGCACCCTTCTCCTTGCCCCTTTTCTAGCACATCTTCATTCTCCTCCACACCAGCAAACCAACAACCGCACACACTATCACAGGCTATAACTCTTTTCCAGTTTCTCATCCTTCTCACACCACCACACCACACACACTTGCTTTCTCTTCCCCTCATCTACTCTCCACATATTATAGACTATAATAAACTACCAGCATATTATCCACCTATATGAAATGCATCAAAGTATGTATGGAATAATATTGAGGGAAAATGCTACAACTGTACTCTTATTGGAAGAAGCTCTTGTGAATGTGAGCTAGTATTATAACTCTTTTGGAGAAAACAGAGAAAAGTGGCGCTCAAACGCATTATTTTATTTTTCTGCCACTACTACTATTACAAGTGGTAGTCTGAAGAGAGTATTTTGTTGAATAGATCCCCATATCTTTGTAATACTAGTAATGAGTCATAAATCATTCCGCCGCCACTGATGCTGCTACCTTACGGCTGCTGCTCTACTCTAGCTAGCAAAAGCAAAACGGCAAACCAACACTTTTTCCTTAGTTTATTATCATATACCTTATTCTCTAGAAATATAGTTCTGTTTAGCAAAATATGGTAACACCACCATAGAGCATCTTACTACTAGCTCACGACAATGTATATACCTACCTACACAAACATTCACTTACTTTCTCACAATTTTCTCACTTTATTTACCCTAAAATAACCTTCCAATGAAGTATCTTCATTTTCCTCTCACCACTCGTTTATGCGGCTCTATGAACTTGGTGACTATAATAATAATAATAATAATGACATTGGAAAAAAATCTTTCCTTAAACTTCTCCGTTTTGTGCAGCCGAAACTATATTATACGTAAATTAGACATACATAATAACAACATCTGTAGTAGTTATAATATCCTATCATGTAAGTAGTCCTGCCTGCCACTAAACTGGTAAAATTACTTTGAAAAACTTTCCACTTGTTCCTCTCATCCTTATTCTCTCTTCATATATCCTTCATCCACCGTTTTGCCGACGACACCATTACCACTACCAGCAGCAGTATCACTAGTATTTTCCCTAAACACGACAAAGAACAAACTAAAACGACGAGCAGCATCACCAACCACCACCATCATCATTGTTGAGGGAAAAGCTCAGGGCTCGTTTGAAACTTTTTTTCTAGTTGTTCTCTCTTCTAGTAAAATTCCTTGTACTTCCTGTCTCCTTCATCTGTTGTTGTACTTGGTGGAGGTTTGTTTGGAAGTACTGTACTGTATATAGAATGGGAGTTGTTGTAGGAGTACTTGTCGCCAGAGTGGCATTATTGGTGGTGGGATATTATGATAGTTTAGTGGTGGTGATGATGATGCTGTTGGTGGAGGATGGAGAGAGGTTTAATAGAAGAACACTTATATAACTTGCTCATAAGGGTTTTCCACGGCCACCATCAAAAACTACAAGTAGCAGCACAATGTTGTGTAGTTTAGTAGCACTATATATTCGTAGCGAATTAGTAAACTGCTGTTGTCGTGGCCTGAGCTGAGTGAGCTGAGCGAAAAAGTGAAATGAAGTTTAGAGCAACATATAACACAACACATGGCTGACTCATAAATATTCTATTATAGTAAAGAGGAGCTCATGGAGAAATAATGAAATAAAATGAAATGATCGTGAGGGAACGAGGAGGAGGAGGACAGCGATAATAATAATAATGTAATGGCGAGGTGGCTGGTAATTTAATATTGTCAATGTTGCATAAATAAATTATTAAAGGAGAAATAATATCATTTTTGCAAAAATGATATTTTAACATTGTAATCACGACAATTGGAAAAGAGAAGGATGATGAGGAGGAGTAGGAGGAGGAGGACTTGCTCATTATCATAAATGCATAAATAAGTTTTTCGAATGTAGAGAGAGACTTGCTTATTTATGCTATCTACACAATCCGACAATTTTTTTTTGCCTTTTGGAAGAATGGAGAAGATGGAGATGGAAATGATGGAATTAGATTTGCTACTGGTGACGTTAATGTTTTGAGACTAAAATTACGTTCTAGTCTAGTAATGCAATAATAAAAACTATCTGTTTTTTGGATAACGCTACTTCTATATACTAATAGAGAGTTTCGAGTGTCACATGGCGCAGTTGTCACAATGTCAAAAAGCTTGCTGTTCATTTGTCGCTATTTAATTTATTGTGAGATGAAGAGAAAATGGCAGTGTAACAGCTGCAATGCATTAATGCACAGCATCAGGAAAAGGAAAGTGACAGTGAAAAACATACAATTTCACAAAAGAACATTTTACGCTAAATGAGAAAAAATAGCTGTGGCGGGTTCGGGTGATGATATAAAGATAGGATTATCATCATCAAGGAGGAGCTGAGTTTGAGTATTTTTATCATGGCATTTTTTTACATTTTTTCAGGTCATGGGAAAATGGATGACAGAGGAAAAAAGTTCATCGACTCTGCTTTCACCGTCAGCACTACCACCTGTAAAAATCCTTCCCATTTGTACCACCCATCACCAACTACAAAAACAACATTGTCAACACCACCATCATCATCATCAAATTGTAACAGCAAGTTTACACCAAGAAAAGTATCGTTCGCATCCTCATTATTATACGGCGTTACAATGTCAAAAGCATTATCCTCCTCAACAGCCATTTCAACATCATCAAAGGTTCAATCTAATCAGAAGGAAAGAGAAAATGAGAACAATAGTGGCAGTAGCGACGCCTCAATTTATGACGCTGAGAATGCCAACCACCCCACCTCTTTCTCTTCCGAGTGGAACAGCAATTTCTTTTCGCCCATTACCACCACCACCGCTACCTCCATTAACAGTACTTCCATCATTACCGACACCCAGACGATCATCACACACCCCTCTAGTAATCCCAACAAGGTGGATGGAATTAAATTGGGCGAGGACAAGGAGAATAATGGAATGGAAGCAGGGCTCCTCCACCACCACCGTCCCCGGATTAAACCATTTTACCTCAGTTGCAGCGGCGGCGGCAAAAGTAGTGAGAAGGAATCCCCCTTGGAGAAGCAGATTGAAAGTGGAGGGATGTTGGAAAGTTGTAGGAAAAGTAGGAGGTGGGGGAGGAGGAAAAGAAGCAGCTCAACTAATTCTTCTTCCCTCACATCCGCAACGACCTCCGCCTCCTCTTCAATCATTACAAACAACAACAGCACAACCATCACAACTTCATCATCCCCATCCAGATTTTTGCTCACTTTCTTATCATCCTGTCACTTGGTTCAAGTCACTTCCCGACTTGTCGTAGCCCTTGCCATGACCTCACTCTTCCTTATACTGGTGCACGTCATGCCAGGAGCTTACTGTTCCAGTACATCGTCAGTCTACTCACAAGCCGCATCGGTGGCGGCATCAGCAGCATCATCATCGCCCACATCGATAACCACTGGAGCTCAGCATCATCACGCCACGAAAAGGGCTTATTTTAATCAGAGTGTGCTTACACAACTGAAAATTTATAAACCGTTGTCTTCATCCTCGTCCTCCTTTATAGCGGGAGGAAGCTCCGAATTGAATGGTGGAGGTGGTGGTGGTGGTGTGACAGGAGGTCACCAACGAACTTGGCTCAAAACCAGATGGCCATTAACTGTCAAATCCTCAGCGCCAACTGTTGAGGGCAATGATGATGACCTCCAAATTGGAAATGTAGCAGTAGGTGGCGGCGACGTTGTTGTTAACGTTAACAATAAACTATACTCAAATCAAGTAGCGGTTAATAATAATATATTTAGTAATAATGACTATGTTGATAATCAACAACAACAGCAACAACAAAACAATATTCTCGTGCTACGTAAAAGTAATAATAATAATGATAACAATAAAAAGTATGACTTTGATAATGGTGGCAACATAAGTGCTAAAAACAATTTAGTTGACAATGATAAGTCTTCAGTAAAGTTGGACAAATCAACAACTATAGTAGACAGTATGAATATTAATAATAATAATTACGACTATTACAACAATGGAAACAATAATAATAACCGCTCGAATTACAACTATTACGACACTTCTTTCGTTAACGTTGAAAGCACTAGCAGCAGCAACAGCCAATCCACTTCTTCTTTGTTCATGCTACAAAATAAATCTAAGGATAACAATAGGAATAACAACGATAATAGTGAGAAAACAGTTGACAACAATACTCAACAGCATCAACAACAATCACAGCCAATGAACCGTGGTAGTAACTCAATAAATTATGACAACAATGACGAAGAAATCACAAGTAGACAGCAGCAGCAACAAAAGCGGCAACTACAACACACTTCGCCATCTGACGACTTTACCGAAATTAATGACAATGGCCGTGCTTCAACTGCCAGAGTTGAACGGGGTCACGCCAACAATGGCACTACCAAAGCTGAACAGGACAGCATTGCTAACGTGTCCAGTACGGGTGTGCGACCGACCATGGCGTTTACAAATAGCTACTTTGGTCGCTCGTCCCAACAACAATTTGGAGGAGGAAGCAGCAACAAAGACGATATGAATCATAACTCTGACTTTGGCGGAGAGGAAGAGGAAATTTACGGGATCCACGAAGATAAATATACCGACATGATGCAATCAGGTAAGCAGATAAGATGCCGTCGTGGTAGTATTTTTTTACCCACTCACAATTCATCATGAGAAATGGTAAAAAAGAAAAAAAGTGCTTTCAAAAATAAAAGTTAACACACTGACGTGGTAAAACGTCAAGTGAGCTCTCTACCGGTGGTATACAAGACCAGCTTTCTCCAAGGCTGCTAGAAGAATAGTGACGTTTCGTCTGCTTTCTCCAGCGTTCGACCGATGGCGCAGGAAACAAAATTCTGTGTTTAGGCGGATATGGCATTTTTTATGATAGAGAATTTCCTTCACTTCTACTTGCGTGTGGTATTTATTAATTTGTTTTCGAAATGTTTCATTTCATACTTAAAAATAGTTGTTACAGATGTGTATTGAGGTCTGGTTTCGGGACCACCTACATTGTACGTATCATCTTTTCAGCTTTATTATGGAGCCATAAACAGCAAAAGTCTGCGAGTTTGGTGCATTTTTGAATAACAGATCACACCAGAAAAACATGAAATATGTAATGGCATACACTTTTCGGTTGTAGTAAACAAAATAAATACAAACATTAAACTAAAATAGAGTAAACATTACCGGTTTGCAAAACATGCCAATAAACTATACACTACTACTACTGCTGCAAATTTTCCGCTGTGGTTGGTCCATGTTGTTGTTGCAGGATGCTAATTTAGCTTGAAACCAGTGGAGTCGTTTGATGATTTACCAAATGAAAAAAATTCATTCAGTCGTATTACCCGCTGGATGATAGAAAGGAAATAAACATTCTGATGGATCTCAAAATATATTTTACCATTCCCTCTTCTCATTCATCCACCATCTCATCATTCCCAATAGCTCCGTGGAATTGAAAAGAAACCTGTTCAAATGTTGTTGTCTGTACATTCTTCTGTTTTATTATTATTAATAATATGCAGTTTGCGGTCTTCCGTTTAGAATAAAAGAGATGGGTAATGGATCGATAAAGAAAGAGCTTTTTGGCATATGCCATGAGAAATGAAGAGCCACATGAAATCCTAAATGGAATAAAAAATATTATTTGTGTGTTTGCATATTTTGTCTGTACGCACAACTACCAAAATACTTGAAATTGAAAGGCAAAATGAGAAAATAGTTATTACAGTTATTAGATAGTATAAACAAACTGCCTAAAGCAACACGCCATAATTTTTCATTTCTCTCGCTGCAGATATGGTCATATAATACATATAACTGACTCGTTTCACTTTTCTACTTTTAACTGCTTGGCAAAAAAATAAACTTCATTATTTTGCATAATGTCTGCAAAAACACTAGTAATTTAAAACTGCGATTCTTGATTATTCCAGCACGCATTGTTTTTCTTTGTGTAAAAGAGTACTTTATTATTTACTCTTGTAAATACAGTACAAAAATATTAAAAACTATGTAAAAAATGTTAATTTGACCAAAATTGAAC
>JAANSP010003606.1:0-11082 GCA_036850745.1 Homidia socia
ACGACTACACACGCCTTTCAATAACAAGCTTGTCGTTTTCTCCTTGCTTTTCAATTTGAGCAGCAGACGTATATACTCTTCTCGTGCTCACTCACTCAGCCACCTACTACAACTACCTGCTATACTAGTACACATGCCATATTATCTAACTCATCATCACAATAATAATAAAGGACCATTGGAATATTATGGCTTTTAGGTTAAAATAACAAGTTTCAAGTGGCACTTGCATTTTAACTTTCACTTACCAGCATCCTCTTGTTTTTTTATCTCTTTACTTTGTACCAGCATTTTAGTTTTGTATTTTTAGTTTAAACGGTAAAAAGGGAGGTAGGTAGATAGATAGGTACTTGTGGAGAGAGAGGAAAATATGCTGTGCATGTTGAAAGGTATTTTTTTGAAAAGTTCAGAGAGAAGGGATAAAACTAGCAATAGGCATAACAGGGAATGACGATAAAAAGTGTACAGTATGATGAAGTAAGTTTAGGTTCGAATTTCTGTTATTTTTTGTATTGCCAAACTTGACAAGGTAAAATAATACGCACTAAAACATTTCAACGTGTCCCTTTTTATTTTACTTGATTTTCTATCAGTGCGTCATGCATGCCTTTTAAAACCACCACCTGAATCGAGAATGTATGTATGTAACTATATATTTTTTAGCTTACGTATTAGCATTACGTATAAGTTTGTTGTGTAACTTTTTGGGATTTTTGAATATCTTCTTTTCCCTTGTTTAGTCGTGTTTCATCGTTTGTGGTACAGTGTGGCATGGCATTTGAGTAGGTATACAAGAGCAACCGCACAAGAGCGAAACTGAAAAACTCTCCTTTTTATCCTACTACGACTGAGCTACACTGTGGATTGTATAAACGAGAGAGAAAAGTCAAATGCAGATTGCTTCAACTTGAACTGTTCCATGCAAAAAAGGTTCAAGTTAAGCAGAATTCTGGGTTAGATCTTTGACTTGATCCTTTTCCTTTTTTCTACTGATATAAATAATATATATGGAGGGAAAAAACATAAAAATATACAAAGCAAAAAATTTATAATGGGTATAAAATGTGAAGAAAGGTATATTATTATTATGCTGCTGCTGGTCTGGTCTGATTCTGAATGGTATCGTCTGAGATGCTGTCGTCAGTAAGAGAATGATAAGCAAACAGATACCTTTTCTAGGTACGTTTTTACTTATTTATAGGGATGGAACACATTATGTATACAGCTTAAAATAAGATATCTCAAGTATATGGATTATATGCACGAAATAGAATACCTAAATCATACCACTGCTTGCTTAGTTTATCAAATGATGATGTTGATGCTGTTGCGAGTTTTCCCCGCTGCTGCTGCTTCTGCTGTGTTTTCACTCCTAGTGAACGTCGTCGTGTGTTCTGAATTACGGACGTCATCACGCCGTCGGTTGTATATCTAACCAGATATCTACTTAAAGTATTAACCACCTATGTTTATACAGCAGCAATCCAAGTAGAATAAGTTGGATTATGGCAGCAGTAGCAGCAAGCAGCAGCAGCAACAGCGAGACTTTCACATTAAAACTGTTACTTTGTCTGTGCATACATTGTACCACACATTGAGAGCTTCTAATTCCATTCTCAACTAGCTTTTATTGTTGTGGTGGTTGGTGTGTTGTACAGAAAAAAACTGTAGCATTGATGTCAGAGAAAATATTTCCTAGCTAAAAACAAAAAGGAACATGTATGTACTACTAGGTACATTTATACAATCAGCAGATGTGTTTTAACAAAACATCAAGGGATACTCTGAAAAAAAGAAGAAACTATTTGCCTGTTATTATTATCCTATTTAGATGCCTTAAACGTCACTACTTCTCCACGAACTAAATTGAGACTTTTTCTCTTTTTTATTCGCAGCAGCAGTAGATATAGATATTGTTGGCAACTACTAACTGATCTGTTTTTTCCTTTGTCTGCACAACTGTTTTTCCTCTTTGTGATGTTTCCACATAATATCAACCTACCTAATTGTATCATACAGAATAACAAAATAGATTCGAGTATGGATTTTGTTTTCAGAGTAGCTGGTAGAATGGAAGATATTATTCAGTGATGATGTCAAAGAAGAAGATTTTTTATGAGTTGGGAAATGAAATGTACTTTATGCTTGCATAACCTAATATTAATTTATCTCTGCCTACACACGAGAGAGAGAAAGCCTTCTTACGACGTCTTTCTTTCTTCTTTTTTGTCCTTCTGTTCTACTTCATGGCAGTTGTAACAATCACATATTACGTCTTTTTCCCCCTACACTCTACCCTATAAAAAGACTACCTATAAAATTTCTAACCACGCCAAAAAATATTTTTTAAGTTGAATCATGTGCATATGTCACATTTAGAAATTGAATTGTGTGTACTACCACTACCATCACGAGCGCTCTTTTTTTGCAAAAAGTAAAGTTTACTGTTGTTGGTTGTTGCTGCGCTAGAGGAAAAAATAGAACGGGAGTAAAAAAATTATACATGAATTGATGTTTCTTTCCCTCGTTTACTTTTGCCTTTTTTCTCTCTCTCTCGCCGTCGCGCTGTCGTCCTCATTCTATCAAATACGTAAAGTTAAAGAAGCAAATTTTCATTTCAAAACAAGTAACAATATGAAAACATAGCAGGAGCGCAGAACAGTAAAAGAAGGAAAATAATAATAATAATAATTGTATTTATCGCATTGTTATTATTGTTACTGCTGGAAAGAGAAAGGAGCAGCAACAGAGCCGAGTTGAAACGCAGTTTTAGTTTTGTATGGTTTTTGGTGTGTATTACTGACTGAGCGAGTGAGTGAGCGAGGAATTTTCGCATTAAAGCAAAAGTAAACAGTTGGATTGTAGTAGCGCAGCAAATACAGATACAGACAGCAGCAGAANGTATGGTTTTTGGTGTGTATTACTGACTGAACGAGTGAAAGAGTGAGCGAGGAATTTTCGCATTAAAGCAAAAGTAAACAGTTGGATTGTAGTAAGCGCAGCAGATACAGACACACAGCAGCAGAAAAACAAGGGTTTATTCACTTTTTGTTTTACTTTTCCAGCTAGAGTGGAACATAAAGGGAATATATATTTTATTTGTAGTAGACAATAATTTCGTTGCTATTTTTGTTTTCTCTTTTCAAGATATACAAAAGTAAACAGTTGGATTGTAGTAGCGCAGCAAATACAGATACAGACAGCAGCAGAAAAACAAGGGTTTATTCACTTTTTTGTTTTACTTTTCCAGCCAGAGTGGAACATAAAGGGAATATATATTTTATTTGTAGTAGACAATAATTTCGTTGCTATTTTTGTTTTCTCTTTTCAAGATATGCTCATTCATTCATTCATTCATTCATTCATTGCACAAGTAGTGTATATAGCGTATTCATAATACCAGATAAAATTTTTTGTACAAATAAATGGCTAATAAATGAAAATGGCTGGTTGGCTGCAGAAACCACTAATATCCCCCGCCACATAATTCAGGTAGCAATATTACCGTAACGTGTTTGTACGTTTTTATTACTCATCATGATTGTATTGCCTCACAGAGAGATGACGATGTTGATGGTGACTCCCTTGTTCCCTTTTTTGTCAAAGGGGAAATTTTTCAGCTTGAGTAAAAGCTTTTGAAAAGGAAAGAAATAATAAAAAAATGAGGAGAGAAAGCAAAAGCACGTTAGGCATTGTTGTTCTCTCTAGTCATCGTCATCATCGTCATCGTTGTCGTGATGTTGATTGTATGATGAGAAGCATTCATCGTACGAATGAACAAATCTACAGAGAGCAAGAGCAAAAAGAAGCAGCATACTACAAGCTGGCTTCTCTCTCTCTACTCCACCGCCAACAAACACACTAATGTGCTCACACACGACAGAATATTATGTATTATGCATTTTTATATGGAGGCACCTACTCCATTCTTACATCTCTCTCTCTCTACTCCACCGCCAACAAACACACTAATGTGCTCACACACGACAGAATATTATGTATTATGCATTTTTATATGGAGGCACCTACTCCATTCTTTACGTTTTCTCTACACAAATAAAACAGCAGGTTTTTTGGTGGAAAATATATATGTGGGACGTGGATAAGTAGATTTTTTTTTACTTATGTATTCTATTCTTGATGCTCTCTCTCTCCCACACAACTTTTTACTTGACTACTTTCAACTTGTAATAATAATGCAAAGGATGCCTTTTCCATTAGTAGTTTCGTGTAAGGAGGAAGAACAAGAAGAAAAGAGAAAGCAAAGCAGAAAAAAGGACAGAGTAGAAATCAGAGATTCATTACACCCATTTCCCTTGCTTGTCGTGCAAAGAATCTCTTTGTCTCCCGTCTCGACAACTCATTTTTTACGTCCATCTCCCTCTCTCTCTCTNCTTGCTTGTCGTGCAAAGAATCTCTTTGTCTCCCGTCTCGACAACTCATTTTTTACGTCCATCTCTCTCTCTCTCTCTTTTACTCGTTTTTTTCTTTTTCCTTTTCTCGTTTTCTCTCATCAAATGACAACTTCAATATACAGTCATCATCATATACATTAAGCTGAGTGTGTAAAAGGGAAAGGAAAAAAAGGAAAAAAATCTTAAAATGCCGCAGCACCGACATCATCATCAACTAAAGGCAGTACAGTGGTGGTAGTAGTAACAGCAGCAGCAGCAGCAGAAAAAAACGAGACTGCCATTAATACCAACAAACTATCAGCAGTATTGTGTACACTCATGTATTTATTTAACAACTTCAATATACAGTCATCATCATACACATTAAGCTGATTGAAAAAAAGGAAAAAAATCTTAAAATGCCGCAGCACCGACATCATCATCAACTAAAGGCAGTACAGTGGTGGTAGTAGTAACAGCAGCAGCAGCAGAAAAAAACGAGACTGCCATTAATACCAACAAACTATCAGCAGTATTGTGTACACTCATGTATTTATTTATGCCGTTTGGTTGGGATACGACAACAATAGAAATTGTTAAAACATGCTAGTCCCAGCAATCGTGCTGCGGTGTTTGTTGTTGTTGTTGGAGCAGTAGGTCCAAAATATGTATATAAATTGTAGAATCGTGCACAGGAAACCGTAATGGGTGTTTGGTGTTGTTACAAATGCACACGTTCTATAAATACAAAAGTATTGGTATTTTAGGGAATAAAGCCCTGCATTCTTTTTCACCTTTTTATTGGAGTGCATTTTTTTCTTTAAAAAATAAAGGAACAAATTATATATGCATGACTTGAGCACATGCGGAATTTTTATTTACAAAAAATATTCCCAGTAAATGTAACATTCAATGTATTCATTAGGAACACAACATATTTTCAATATTATTGACTCGTTGTAAGCCCATTTGAGATTATAGAAGGTATTAAAACACAAATAAATGTTGATAAAATTGGCCATAGAACGAAAAAGTCCAGCAAAAGAGCAAAAAAGAAATCCGTGACATTTTAGCTTTTGTATCAAGAGGTTAAATCAGAAAGAGCAGGACATGTGCCATTAGTTTTGTATCGAGAGGTTAAATCAGAAAGAGCAGGACATGTGCCATTTCCCTAGTCAGTTTATTTAAGTACTTTACTTGGGTACGCTCTCAAAGTTTAATGGAACAACAGAGTGGAAGATCGAAGATAAATAAATGCTCCTTTTTGTTTTGTTTTTCATCCTGTCGACCAGATATAGCTTTAAGACTAAACAATCAGTATTTACTTTTTTCAAGTTAGTTTTTTTTCAAGTTAAACAAAAATGCTACCGGGGTTATTGCAAAAGAAAAAAATACACGATAAATTTGTTAAAATTAGTGCTTGTCGTCCGTCTGTCCGCAAAACAAATGCATGCGAGGAAATTAATATGAAGAAAAAATGGAATTGAAAAATAAATTGTAATGTTTACCACTTTACAACAACTGCGGTTATACAACAATCCAATTTTTTGGGGAAAAAAGTTCATAATTTTCATAGAGCAAATAGCTACAAAGGTCTGTGTATATACATTATTTAATGCTACTTTGCCACATTCAACAAACTGATAAAAACAGGATAGGATAAGATAGTTCAAACTTGCAGTAATCTCTCGCCATTTCTCTCGTCTTAGCTGAATGGATGTGGTGTGGTGGTGGGAAGCGAGAGAGAGAGAGAGAGAAGGAAAATCATCATTATGAAAGGGGAAATAAAGCCCTCTCGTCTTTGCTCATCATGATTTTACAGGATTTCACCTACTTTACTTGTTAGTGCTTTTATGAGAAGAGACTATTTACACTTGATAGAAAACGGTGACTTTTCAGCTGAAGCGGAAAGAAGCAGCGGTAGTCAGTCGTAGTCTCTATCAAACCAACCGTACACAAGAGTACATCATGTACGTATGATATCTATATATATACATATATACGCCAACTAATAATAATCCCCACGAAGTATAGATGTCTGTGAATATCCTGCTATAAATTTATTTTTACTGTTCCCAACAACTTTTGTGTGTGTGTGTTTCCAGTAAAGTCTCAGCTTTCTCACTCAAAATCTCACTGGGCCTTTTTCCTGCCTCCTAAACATCAAAATATACAGCTTGCTTTTACACTTTTAAAGCACAACATAAATACATGGTATCTTACTTAACGAGAGAGAGAGGGGGAGGGAGAAAAAAAAGACAAGAAGAAAGTGAGATNCCTTTTTCCTGCCTCCTAAACATCAAAATATACAGCTTGCTTTTACACTTTTAAAGCACAACATAAATACATGGTATCTTACTTAACGAGAGAGAGAGGGGGAGGGAGAAAAAAAAGACAAGAAGAAAGTGAGATGAAAAGTCCATTTTACTACTGTCGTACGAATAACAACTGAAGTGGAGCAGTGAAAGCAGAAGTAGCAAAGGGGCTCACACAAGGTCCCAAAATGTACACTACTAAACTACTACTTAATACTGCTGCTGTTGTGTCCAAGAATAAAAGTGTGTGTGCGCACATTTAAAAGGCATTCTCTAAAAAACGTAAAAACTACCAACAACTCTGGCGACTCTGTCTCTATGTGAAAAACACAATTGGTTTTACAACCAAAATACTAAACGATGAATGTGCATCAAGTTTCCAGGATTTTGCTTGTATGATCCCTTCTTTTTCCCTAAACAGCGTCCTCTGTATATACAACAACGCAACGATTTTGAACAAGAAAAAAGGACACAAGAAAATAGATTCGTGTTTATGGGAGAGTATAAAAGTTTGACTATTGCCATTTCCTCATGTTCTCATTGCACTACCTCCACATTTGAGTTTTTTTAGAGAGGGAGAGAGAGCTCAAGCTGGTGAGAAATAAATGTGATTTTCACTTGAGATATATACATATGTGCTATGTGAATAGAGAGGGAAATGTACAGAATGACAGTATCAATTCCAGCAGACGTTTATTAGCAGCGTGTACTTTTTACAAGGCTCTATATATTATCAAATGCCTTCACAGACCAAGTTTTTATATCCATATTCATGTCTAGCAACACTACACATTATTAAGTTTGCCGAGTCTGCTCTTTCCAATGTGCCTATAAACATTTTGCTCGTGTAGGAAATTTCCAACATGTTATGTCTTTTAGTTGAAAAGTAGGATGATATTCTGTGTTGGCACTAGAGTATTTAAATATTTATGAGCTGGCACTTGGCTCTTCTTCTCTGCTGCTCAGCCCTTGCAAATATCCAGACTGGATGAATAGCCGAGTCCAAAATGTCAATTAATTATCTCATAATTTTTTCTACCTTTCAACGCGTAAATGTTCACAGCAGCAGAGCTGAATGACTTTGCTGATATAACACACAGTTCTTTGTATATTAGAATTTCACCATCATCCTTTTCCAACTCCATCTTGTATCTTTTCTTAATACGATAAATGCCTAAATGCTAATCTGAAGTGGTTAAATATTTAGACAAGTCTAAAAGAAGAAAAAAGCGGAGGCGGTAGACTTGCATGAAAAAAGAAAAAAGTGAAAACATTTTTCTTTCGGTGATACCTTCTTTTTTCACCCGTTTCTAGAATATGTTGTATGGCATATAAATACTTTATACGCCCAAGTTAAAACGCGTAAATGTTCACAGCAGCAGAGCTGAATGACTTTGCTGATATAACACAGTTCTTTTTATAATAAAATCCTTTACCAACTTCATCTTGTATTCTTTTCTTAATATAATAAATGCCTAAATGCTAATCTGAAGTGGTTAAATATTTAGACAAGTCTAATAGAAGAAAAAAGCGGAGGCGGTAGACTTGCATAAAAAAGGAAAAAGTGAAAACATTTTTCTTTCGGAGATACCTTCTTTTTTCCACCATTTCTAGAATATATTTTATGGCATATAAATACTTTATACGCCCAAGTTATATATGACAATGTTGAGTTGAGTTTGTTGTGCGCACACACTCGTGCTTATGTATATATTTACTCAATACTAATGGATATCTTCAGCTTGTACAGATTCTAATGTTTTTTTGTTTTCCCATAGGAGCCTATCCTGTTCCGGTATTTACCAAGAGGATTTTCCATAAAAAAAACTTTTCCTGGTATGTGTGGTTGGCTCTGGCTGTCCTGTGGATTCATGGCGAAAAAGAGAGGTTTTCTCACTCGTTCAATTACGCACTCCAGCAGGGAAGGAAAGAAGAGCTGTCAACAGTTTTAAATTGAGGAGGAAAGGAAACAGCTGGTGCCTTATTAGAAACAACATCAACGTGAGAAAAGTAAAAGTGGAGCTTGCCTGCCTGCCACTGACTCACCCAGCCCAGGAGAGGAAGAAATGGAACATGAAGAGGAGAGTGGATGACCGATTGGATGAATGTGGTGGCATCTTATTTGGGCTGTTGACTGCCACTGCTGTAGAAGAGAATTTTCCACATAATTATACAACAAGGGCAGGATGACGCGTCTGCTGTGAAAGTGCTCGAGGAGAGAGAAAGAGTACCATGTAAGCTAAGCTATTATTAAATAAATATTTACTGCTCTGCTACTGCTACTGTTATGCATGCAAGTAATTTATTGCTTTTCATAGCTATGCCCATAATATGTGCAGGTTTTGGCTAAATTTGTTGCTGCTGTTGCTGCTGATAGAATTAATTTATTATTATAGAGCTCAGCTTGTACAACACAAAATGCTTTTTAGTAGAGCTGTATTAAAGATTTTACAGGGCTTCTCTATATCTATTTTGCATTTTGGAGCAGCGACACAAAAAAAAACTTTTTTTTCATATTTGTCAATTCATCTTCTTAAGCTGCTGCTAGTAACATTTGGAGCATACAACAGCATCATAAAACAGCACCGCTAATCGCACTTTGAAAAAGTTTGAAAATTCCATAAAGTGAACTTTTAGGATTACGACTCTTTGCACTCATAAAAATGATTGAAATGAGCATACAAAACAAAAGTCCTGTGTAATCTTTACATCAACGGCATATCTAAATCTATGATGATATCATCATAATAAAAATAATATGCAGACGCTCTTAATTCTTCAGCTGTCGCAATCCATCAAATGGACTGTTGGCAATAATAGAGCAGAAGCACACAAAAGGAAAAGCACTCCAGCAGCATAGCATCAAAAATATGGCAGTGTTTATTGAGATGATGGGGAATTTTGGTTGCTGGTTTGCCGACACTAGCACCACATTTCATGGAATGAATAGTTACGCCATCGGGAGACCAAATGCTCAAAACTCGCTCGGTTTTCTACGAAGGAGAACCGACTCGTAAAAAACAAGCCATCGTCGTCTCTGCCTCTACTACCACCACCACCAGCAGCAGTAACTGAGCTATTGCATTCTGGCTGCTAGCGGAGATATGAAGCACCAACAGAGCAAGGGCTCACTATGCTCACTCTATCTCTGCCACCGAGAACTCCACAACAAAAATACCAACTGGAAAGTAGAAAAGTAGGAGAGAGTAGATTGAGTGTGGTATATGGAGACATAGTGCGCATATTATATAAGAGCAATCTTGTGGCAAGAAGAGGCAGTATCTTGAGCAGAGAAAAAAGATGAAATCCAAGTATAAATTTTAGGTAACGGTTTAAATGAAAAGACGAATTGCTATATTTTCTTTTGGTTTTTTTTGTTAAATATCTCGAATAAAGGAATACCCACCACCACCACTGTTTTATTTAAAAGGCTCACAAAATAGAATGCCATGTTATCTGATCTGACGAGTTTGCTAGATACAGCACTTCAACACTTTGGTCCATTCATCTCAATTTATATCAATCAATACATCATCATCATGATCGTCACTTTCAATCAAAACAAATGCACATCAAAACATGATCCTGGCATGTTCGAGCAAGTAAAACATGAATCCATCTCTTATCTAAATGCTTATTCTTTTTCTAGTACAGCATCAGGAACAAAAGGATAATTTATTACATTGACTTGTTTTATCGGCTGTAAGGACAACACGATTTCAATTTCTAAGACAGCTCAATTGCCGCTTGCTTTTGCTGCTGCACCAGCAGCAAATATATAAAAAAGTAATATTATTATTATATCTCTACCTACCTACATTATTTTTATTATTTTTATCATTTCACTCGCACAATAATATAATCGTACTGTCTCTCTATCAGGATCTGGTCGGGTGGGTCGTCGTTGCTGTAGCCTATTCCACAAGGAGCATTTTGTCTTTTTTCTTCTTCTTTTCATTTTACGCGTGTAGCTGTCTGTCTATCCATTTGGATGTTTGATAGTGCTGCAGTCATATTATATATAGCATTTATACAGATTTTTTATATCTAAAAAATATTAGATTTGGTACGCAAGTGTAACAACACCTGTCTGAAAGATATCGTCACTCTTTTCTCTCTCAACCATGTATTTTCTTTCGTCTTGTCATCATGATCCCATTTTCTTGCCTGCTCGCCGTGTTACTACACTTTTGATAGATTTTTGTTGTGTGCACATTTGCGACCATGATGATGATGATGATGATATTGATGTTACTTATTTGATTCCTTTTCTCTTCTTGTCTTGTCGCCTCATATGTGTGTTCATTTCGTTCCGTACGAGAGGACAGAGAGAAAAAAAATTACTTGATGTGATGAGGATGCCATGATGATGA
>JAANSP010003607.1:0-11082 GCA_036850745.1 Homidia socia
CTTTCGGTAGCAATGGCTTTTGCAATCATAGTTTTAGAGCAGCCTGGTGGTCCGTACCTATTGTTTTAGAAATAAAGAGTTTCATAGGATCTTACATTTTTGGGACTGTAAGTATACTTAGATAAATATTATTTTAAAGTCTAAACCAGTGTACATAAGAATTCCTTTGGGGGGTGTTATTCCTAATCTCTTGAAAGCCTCGGGATGCTTCAGAGGCCACTCGATTGCCTGTTTCAATTTGAGTTTTAATTCATCTTGCCCTCCAATGTCATTCCATTTGACCTGAAATAAAATGCATGAAAAACATATCACTTATTAATCAACAATTTTAACACTCACTCGCCAGCTTGATTTCGTGTATTGTATTGTAGTTATAAAATTGCATATGTGTATTGCAGTCTTACGTTTGGAACGTCAATTAAAATGCTCTTTATTGCGGAAGGTTTCACCGATTTCAAAGATTCTTCGATATTTCGCATAGTCACCGCTGCTGCATGATCAGAATCTTTCTGTGTAGTAATAACATCCAATGCTGCTTGATTACAAAGTGAACGCAAATCTGCAGCAACGAAGCCATGAGTACCACTAGCTATTCGTTTTATATCGTCCTCTGACAATTTATGGTTTATGCGTTCAAGCATCTTGACTAAAATGTCTTGTCGTTCTAGCGCCGACGGAATAGGTATTTCGATTTCTTTTGCAATCAAGTTGGGAGACCTCATATTGGGATCCACCTTGTCCATGTCAGTTGCTGTGCACAGAATAAGAACTTTTGATTTCTTCACTTGGCTTGACGAAGCCAGTCTCGAAAATTGAGCAGTAAATTGTGTCATAACGGCTGTTCCAGAGTCGGATTTTCTTCTGGGCGATATCACATCCAAAGCTTCAACGATAATTACGGAAGGACTTCTACAATTTAAAAAACAAGGGAAGGGATGCTGATAAAGCATATACATAGAAATGATTCTAAATAAAAGTTAATTGTAAAGCAATCGTAGCCTACCTAGCGATTGCATCCTTGAAAATTTTATCCAATGAGGTACTAATTGACTCATTTCGCTTCACGCCAAAAGTTGGTCTAGAAAATTCTTCATAATGAAGCTGAAATAACTTGAATTCATTCGAAATTGCTCGCACTATCAATGACTTTCCAACTCCCATGTGTCCATGAATCAATATGCCCTTTGGAACTGTAAAATAAGATGATAGGTTAAAAAATTGGAATCAAAGCAGCCAACTTTCCAAATTTAAAGTACATTTATATACTTTGTCATCATCATACCATCTAATTCTGTATTTAGGATGAACTTGACAGTTGAGTATATTTCCTTAATTACTGTCGAGAGTCCTCCAACATTTTTAAGAGAGATTTGAGAATTTTCATCTTCACGAGTATCCGTCAAATTCAGGCTTTCCTTTGTAATGACATGAATAACAGTACTTGATGCAACTTGATAAAATGTGCTTTCCTTGTCCTGAATAGACAGCTTATCTAGACCTAATGTTTCCTCATCGTAATGTTCATTTTTGCAGTCTTTGCTGGTAATATTGTTAACATAAAAATGTATGAATTGACTATAAAATCTAATTTTGAAACGATTGAATAAAGCTAGAGGTCGGCCCTGAAATATTCTCTGGAACGTCTTTATAAACCTATCAATATCGAACGATGTTTCATCAACTTCATCAAAGTTGCTAATAACAAGAGTTATTTCAGTGGCAATTGGGAACACTTCATAATTGGACGTGACTGTTGATGAGAGCAGTTGCACGCTGACAAGACCGCAGGGGGCATCACCACTAGCATCACTTTTCAGATTTGAAGGAATGAGTTTGTTAATTGTAAAGCCATCCAATGATAACACCGCCAGTAAGTTACACTGATTTGATCCAATCGACTCCGGAATAGGCCACACACGGAATGCATAATTACTGCTGGGAATGTCATTGGAGGTGCTTGAAACTTGCTGAGAATCTACTTTTTTGTGCTCATCCGCATTTCGCTCGCATTGTGCAGTTATTGGATTCAAAGATACCCACCCAAACGTTGTAAAGCCACATTCCTTGATGAGCTCTTCTGAGAGAAATATTGTAGAACATGCTGTACGCTTATCTTTGATAAACGGAAGGTCTCCGATTTTCCCTGAGTGGTAAAGAAGAAGTGGCATCATAATAGTTGAATGTGCCGTACATTCAACAACATTGTAATCATTATTTTTAAACATTGTCATCAATCACTAATCTAATTACTCACGTGTGGCAGGTGTTACATTGTTTAGTAGACAAACCAATTCCTTATTCTTTAAAAATGGGTACACAGGTCCACAACCAGTTTCTTCGTCACCTCCTCCACTGTGTTTTGTTATCAGCTGTCTGGAGAATCTCTTTTTACATTTGGAACAATCAAACCAACCTAGCTACTACCTTTTGCTTTTTACCACTCATCTTGATTACTATTGATTAGTAAAGAATTTTTAAATAATCACTGCAAACTTTCATAGCTTAAACGAATGCACGACATTTTTTGCTTTGTCAAAGCAGGTGAAAGCACATGTATGCTTTGGTAAACAAAAACATTTTCTCGATGCCTTTTTACCGCGGTTGTGCTCAATAAGATTCTTCATGAGAACGAGAACAGTTTCATGGTTCATGCATGTGCCTCATGATGAGCATCGACCATGAGCCAAGCCAAGCCGATATGGAGGAGTCACTCAAGTGAGCCGTGAGACTACATTGCATTATTATATGATTTCTATAAAATTCCTTTGTGTCATCAAAAATTTACCAATTTAACTGTTTACATATTTCATTTGATTTTGATACCAGAATAGGTATTTATAATTTTCAAGTTAAGAAAAAGTAAATCAAATGTTAAATAATGCAAGTTTTGGAATAATTCATGAAATCGAAATGAAATGGACGCCCCAAATATCATCAGAAAAAAATATAAAAAATCTCTTCCCACATAATGTTGATGAAGGTAGTAATGAAAAGTGCATGCATTGATTATAATTTGTACTTGTAATTTCATCCACGTAATAAGGAATTGAATATTAATGAATGATTGACAACGTCAGAATTTGATGAATAATTTTACTCGACAGAAAAATGCAAAACAATGGATTTGGACGTTCGTGGTGTTATTGATCGGCTAGAAATTTTATATAAGGAAATTTGTCATTTAAAAATGTTAAGTAATCTTACTCATCATGATAATAAGAGAACGTAAAAGGCATAGGCGAAGGAAGGGTTGTGTTGTAAATTGCAATTGTGATGTTTACAATATGGACAAGATCGAAGGAAGTTGCTCATCAACAATCAACCAGTTAATGCTATGTATATTTTACAGCCAGTAAATAAATACCATTAAATAAACAAATGCATATAATGCACACAACTTGAAATAAAATAGCAAATAGCCATGTTATTACTCCGTGCAAGCATCGCACCCCAGCCGAGATAACATTGCCATTTTATTTCATAAGTATATTTTTGTAGCTGTCTGTCACGATATATTTTTCAATTGTCTTTTGCCTCCTCTAATGGAAAAGGAAGGGCCCAACAATCAAAATCAACCGTTTCATTCATATGAAAGTTGACGCTAAAAATGGAAATGTAATTAAATACATTATTGGTCAAGATAGTCAAAGACTTATTTTGTTCGTATTCGCATATGATGCGACTCATATTATTGCTCAATTCAGTGACAATCTAATCTACAGCAAAGAAATTAATAGGTATAATAATAATAATATAGCATTGCTCTGTCTGGCTGGGCTCTCCTGTACAACAATGGAAAACTGGGTACAGCCCCAACGTATTGAATTGTGTAGTACCACTTTGGTGTAGGCATGAATTTTAACATTTTCAAACTAATATGGTGTGTTCAACTTTGTCGCAGCAGGCTCATTGACAGGATGAGCTAACAATGATCCTCATGTCCTGAGAAGAGTATAAAGTAAATCGAAATGTGGAGGCTAGTCAGACAAAAGGTGACAAGCTTAAGTCTGCCATGCAAAATGCATTATTGCTATTCTTTTCTGTCTACTCCAAATGCTTCAGGTAAGCTCAAATGTGAAATGACTCTTTTTTAGTCTCTTATTCAGTCTTCTCTTCTTCTTTTGCTCTCTGATGACTTTTGCTTAAATTTCAAGGTCAGAAAAGCGAATCTTTCCCTGAAAGGAATCTAGTGTCACCACATCATGTCAATTATCATTCATCAATTGGGCTGACTTGGTTATCTTCTTGTATCAACAAGAAACAAGTAAGAATTTTGCTTGTCCACCATATATTTCGTGCCATTTGCGAGTCATGATGGCAGAGAGATGATTTCTGAGAGCTGTGTTTATTTTTTTGGAAGGTATATTATTGTTATATATTCATAGTTGTTCACAGGAGAAAATTATTATGCATGCATTTGTTTAATAATGGATGATTAACCAGACCCTATGGGAAGAAACCTTCGAAAGACCAGTGATGATGATCTTGACATTTTCTCTCCTTTTAGGAAGCTTCTAGCACTAATTTGTAAGGAAAGCCGGTTATAGAGTTCTTGTTTTTAATCTACATTTTACTACAAGTTCTCCTACCACCATAATGAGTATTTATGTATTCATGGGGTACATTTTACTACATCGCATGTACAAAGGAAACACAAGTATAATTGCTTGCTGCATTATGGCTGTTCATGAAATCATGATGAATTGATATGATATGGAATGGTTGTTGGTTGATTTAAAAATTGCGTGTTTGACTAACGCAATTTCCACTGTCTTATTCTTGTCACTCTTCTACCATCAAATTTGGTTCACAATGAGCTCACCTTCATGGTTCAATAAATTATTAAGGAAGTGGACTTCTCAACTTGAACATAAAAAGAGATATAAGGAGTAGATAAATGTGTGTGGTGGTGATGGCGTCTCTGGCGTTGTTGTTGTATGCATTACAACTATTTATGAAGACGAAAGACTTTTGGGTTTTATGAGATGATATGATGAAATCAAAGACATGTTTAGAATGTCTCAATGTGAAAGTAAATGCAATAAATGACTACCAAGTCGCGTTTTAACAACAATGCAAAAAAATGCTTTTAACAATAGTGGCAGATCTTGAGCCATCAGAATTGCGTGGACCAGTTGCCTTATTGCACAGGAGCTTTTCGGGTGGTTGTGAACATTAGACATTAAATGGTTTTTTTAGATGTGTAAACTGCCTAGATCAGTAGTAGACAAATATTTAAAAATATTATTATTGCTGCCATATTAAACCATATTTGGTTTATAGCTGGCCATTATAATTGTAATTACTCATTAAAATTTATAGGGTGAGTATGTACATACACACACTTTAAGAAAAAGTACTTTTGTTTAAATGCCTGGTAAATTCACTTGCCTGATTTGGACTCTTATAATTACTCTAGAACATTGTAATTCACACTGGACTGGACAAAGAAAGTATTTTTTGAGAACTCAATTTTCAGTTTGAATTTTGTTTATTTATAAGAGAAAAGTCCAATAATGCAGTCGCAGAAGCAAAAACGTACCACTCAGGGAAAAATGGCTCAAGGGGGCAATGTAAGTTTAAAAGACGTTTTGCTTTTATCGGATTTGTAATAATCTCTGGTTTTAAAAAAGGCATTTTTCTGTTCAAAGAATTCCACAAATAAAACATGGAATACAAACGATATGAAGGACGATATTGTTGCTGCAATCAATCGCTACAGAAGTTCCCATAAAGTTAGTCCATTGGTTCGAAATAAAAAGGTATACAATTTAAAAAGTAAAACAATAAAATTATTATTTATCTTTAAAAGTGCAAAAATGCGTGATGATATCCAGTAATAATTATTGGTCACAGATTGAACGAGAACATAGTGATAAATGGGCAAAGACAGTTTGTCAAACAGATAATTTTACACATTCAGACGATGAAAAGTATGGTGAAAACATTTATGCCGGTGAATTAACAAATGGCTATGATCCTGTTGATATTTGGTATTGGGAGTGCGACTTTGATTATGCTGATCCTGAAAGGTCATTGATGGGGCCTGGTTGTGGTGAGTACAAGTTGGTTTTTATTGTATTAATCAATTTTTCATTCAAATTAAAAAGCAAATTGGTAATGGTGTATTCCTCCAATCCATTCCATAGGACATTTTACTGCGATGGTTTGGAAAGAATCAAAGGAGATTGGAGTAGGTATCTATCCTTATGATGCTGAAGGAATCTATGTCGTCGTAGCGTCATTTTATCCGTAATGAACCCCCTATATATATAAACATTATGCAAACTTTTTATTTTTTTCATAAGCTTCAAAAGTTGCAATCTTTTAATTTTTGCTCCTTTCCCTCAGACCTGGAAACTTGATTGGAAGCGTCGCCAAGAATGTTATCAAGCCAAGGAGTCGTGTCAGACGTCGCCGTTAATCGCTTTCAGTTGTTTTTGTAGTCCAATCCTAGTGCTTCTTTCCATACTATATTTTTCTCTCGTTAAAACATGCTCTAACAAAAAGCAGTAATTTACGCAAAAATAGTATTATTTATACATGAGTGTGTATGCAAAGAATAACAATATTTGGAAATATATAGGAATTGTCGTTTTGATATTGTCATATTGATTTTGTATAGGCAGTTTGAACAAGAATGTTATCAAGCCAAGGAGTCGTGTCAGACGTCGCCGTTAATCACTTTCAGTTGTTTTTGTAGTCTAATCCTAGGGCTTCTTTCCATACTATATTTTTTTCTCGTTAAAACATGCTCTAACAAAAAGCAGTAATTTACGCAAAAATAGTATTATATTTACATGAGTGTGTATGCAAAGAATACATTGTCGTTTTGATATTGTCATATTGATTTTGTATAGGCAGTTTGAGCTTTTATCTTGCACTGCATAGCGCACTGTGCTATATAAATAGTATATAAACCAGTAGAACTGATCCACATTTTGCGATGCCAATTTGTCTCCTCAACGAGTTTTCTTAAAATAGTAGTCCTACATAGAAGCTAATATTATAACATATTATATACCTGCATTGTACATAGTATATAAACCAGTAGAACTGATCCACATTTTGCGATGCCAATTTGTCTCCTCAACGAGTTTTCTTAAAATAGTAGTCCTACATAGAAGCTAATATTATAACATATTATTATATACCTGCATTGTACCGATTAAACGTAGCTAATTAAGCGTCAAGTTTTTACTTTTACTAGTCAATTTTGTATGACATGATGAATGTAGAGCATTTCAAAAGCGTACTGAAGTTGCCAAGTTCTGTATATCCCAACAGGCCGTGTTGTCGTTGTCACCGTTGTGCAAAAAGCAACTGTTCGGAACTCTTGGAGAGACATAGAGCATTTCAAAAGCGTACTGAAGTTGCCAAGTTCTGTATATCCCAACAGGCCGTGTTGTCGTTGTCACCGTTGTGCAAAAAGCAACTGTTCGGAACTTTTGGAGAGACTTGGTTTACTTCTATTTTTAGAACACAAGTCATACATTTTGAACTTAGCACTCATCTAGCACCACCCTTCTACTATAGCACCCATCGGTCGAGTTGTTGCAGTCAAACAAAACTAAAATACATGCGTAATAGTGACTGTAACAACGTGATTAAACTTTTTAATATTCCTCCTGCTGTTGCTCACAATAAACGCTAAAAATGAGCACGATCAACTCAACCTAGCTTATAAGTATTCAAATTCTGTCCTACTAATTATTATTAATTTGTATTACAAAAGTTTCATTCCTATTTTTTGTGCATGTAAAATTATATAACGTTGCAATAAACATGGAGAAAGTAAGTAAATCACAAAATTTCATTGTGGAAAGTGGAAACAACAAGTAAATTTTTATTATTAAAATGCATACACAATCTCATGAAACCTGTCTGTGATTTGACAGCTTCCATATGATATACGTCATTCTGAACAACTTGGTAGATACCTAGTGGCAAGTAGGGACTTGAGTCCTTTGGAAATTATCATTCAAGAAAAACCGCTTACTTACTAATTATTATTAATTTGTATTACAAAAATTTCATTTCTATTTTTTGTGCATGTAAAATTATATAACGTTGCAATAAACATGGAGAAAGTAAGTAAATCAAAAAATTGCATTGTGGAAAGTGAAAAAAAACAAGCTTATCGTTATTTTTATTAAAATACCCGTGCATTTTGCATACACAATCTCATGAAACCTGTCTGTGATTTGACAGCTTCCATATGAAATACGTCATTCTGAACAACTTGGTAGATACCTAGTGGCAAGTAGGGACTTAAATCCTTTGGAAATCATCATTCAAGAAAAACCGCTGGCTTGTGCACCCGCAGACGATCCAAATTACGATGACCTGGGTGAAATTCCAATGTGTCTGGGTTGCTCTGCGCGGATGTCTGGAAATCCAAAAGCAGTTTGCAGCCAGTGTAATGGTCCAGCTTGCAGTCCCGAATGTGAAAAGGCAAGGGAAACAAAAAAAGGCTTGTGCACCCGCAGACGATCCAAATTACGATGACCTGGGTGAAATTCCAATGTGTCTGGGTTGCTCTGCACGGATGTCTGGAAATCCAAAAGCAGTTTGCAGCCAGTGTAATGGTCCAGCTTGCAGCCCGGAATGTGAAAAGGCAAGGGAAACAAAGAAAGCATTGCTAAAAAAATTATGAACAAAAAATCGCACAAGTTCACTTTACCTACCTATTAAAACACTATTAAATTCATACATTTATCTTTACACTTCCACTTTATTTTATTACATCAGATTCAACATCACGCTGACAATGAATGTAAAATATTTGCAGAAAAGCAAGTAAATTTAAAAGAACTGCCTGCTACCTCATTGATCAATGAGACAATATTTATTTTGCGGCTATGTTTGTTGAAGACAAAGAGTCCATCCCTGTGGAATGACATTCTCATGAAATTTGAGCATCATACGAGCGTACGGCAAACAAAAAAGGTTTGCGTGGAAAAGGACAGAAAGGTTTTAGAGAATTTAAAGGCCATCTTTAATAACGTCAGCCATGGGCCGCCTTTTGACACGGAAGATGTTATCAAGGTCAGCGGTATAATCAATGTCAATGCATTCAGTTCTACAAAGCTAGAAGATGAGTGTTCTTCCAAGCGAGTTAGAAGAAGGGTCACGTAAGTGATGGATGTGAAATTTCTTTTAAGTATGTAAGCCTTAGAAAACTTTCAATTTATTTATTTATTTACTAATAACTGGAATTAAATAATATTTCAGCATATCACAATGTGTATTTCCTACAGCATCGCTGCTTGCCCACAATTGTATTCCAAATGCGTCATGGACAGTTTCAGGTTCTCCAAATTTTGAAATGACTATCAGAACAACAGTAGCAATAGGAAAGGGAGACATGATAGCAATTGCTTATGCTCCTCGTGAAATTTTCCTAGCAACTTTGCAGCGTCTCGTGTCAACAGAGGAAATTGCACATTTTATTTGCCACTGCTCAAGGTGCGTGGATCCAACAGAATGCAAAACATTTATTGGAGCTGTAAAGTGTCCGCGGTGTAAACAGTGCGCATTATTGGAGGAATCGGAATCCAATAAAAGCTATATTTTACCGATCGACCCTGTAAAACCCGAGTCGAAGTGGCAATGCTTAAGATGTGAGAACATTGTTCCAGTTCAACAGGTGGTAAAACGATTGGTGAAAATAGAAAGGGAATTTGACCAGATCAAAACCTCGGCCTTGTCACGAGAGGACGAAGCGGATGAGCTGGAGTACCTGTACAAACGAGCTTTGGATGAACATTTGCACAAAAATCATTACTTGCTTCAAGAAATTTCGTTAAGAATAGTAAATCGGCAAGCCTCCTGTATTTTCAATTTGAGTGCGGAGGAAGTGAGTAGGTTTTACTTTCATTGTGAATCATTATTGGCCGTCTCTGACATTTTATGTCCAGGATTTTGCAGACACCGTGCTCTTATCCAATTTTACATGAGTCAAGTAATGTTAATTAATGCAAGAAAAAAGTCAACTGCGGGTAAAACTAGAGAAGAAATATTGCAAATATATCAGCCAATTTATCAACTACAAAAAAGTGCTTATACGTATTTCCGGACTGAAGACGAAAATGATAATAGATACAAATCCATCTACTTGAGAGGCTGTAATCAGTATGTGGCTTGTTTAATGGAAGAGATGAAGGAGACCTTAAACTTTATAACTGGTTCCTCCTGTTAAAAGGGAAGAAATATTGCAAATATATCAGCCAATTTATCAACTACAAAAAAGTGCTTATACGTATTTCCGGACTGAAGACGAAAATGATAATAGATACAAATCCATCTACTTAAGAGGCTGTAATCAGTATGTGGCTTGTTTAATGGAAGAGATGAAGGAGACCTTAAACTTTATAACTGGTTCCTCATGTTAAAAACGTACCGCATGAAATTGAACGCATCCACTTGCTAACAAAAATTGTCGTAAATCATGTGACACAGTAAATATTTCAGCATACGATCGATATACACGCGTCTTGCTTGTTTATTTTGATGATGACAGTTTACTTTAATTGAATAAATAATAATATTAAACTTTAAAATGACTATAGTTCCGGGTTTACAAAATAAAACAGGTAAACGCCTCCATTTTCGCTATTATTTGTATGCTTTTCAATTATCGGAAATGAATAATTTTAGCATGAACGGATGCGGAAACGAGAGCTTATCATAAAAAACTTTAAAACAAGTTAGTCAGCTGTAATTGAGACGAATAAATTTGATAATAAATATAAAAAAGGACAAGTCGATGCATTTATTCCACAATGATTCTAACCTGCATATTCAGAAAGTTTTGGTATTTCAGTGGCACAAGACTTTGTTTCTACCTTTAAAGGTTTTGTCCAATAGTCCAATTCAACGTTACAAAGCCAGCACAGTGTTCCATAAATCTATTGGAATTTTCAACTTGGAAAGTTTCGTTTCATCTTTTCTGTGAATAGTGAAACAGACTTTTTCATCTCCATAATGAAGCTTAGCAGTGTCTGTCTATTTCTTTTATTTGTATTTGTGCATCTGCACTGTAAGACCTTTTTCCAAAAACTATTTACTCATTTTATAGTA
>JAANSP010003608.1:0-11081 GCA_036850745.1 Homidia socia
TTCACTATGAATTTATTTACTTGTTTTTAAACTGTCAAAAACTCGTAGTTTTTTACCTACTTCCTCATTTAATGATAAACACTTTAGTTACGAGACCAGCTTTACAACCACTGTAAAATCTAGCGAAATAATCAAAATCAACTTTGTTTTTTGTGCAGCTGTAGACAACTCAACCAAAGAACAAAAAAACTTTTTTGCAACTCTCTGACGAGGAGGTACACAAGTGAGTAGTAAAAGTTAAAGGGAAGGGGAGTAGTATGATGATGATGCGTAGGTCTATATCATTGTCAACGTTTTTTATGCTGAGTATAAAAATAAGTCTGTTGCAATGTATTTTATTTTATTTTCTGGCAGAGACAAAACAACAAGTAATAAGGAACATCTTTTAGTAGTAGGTAGTACGGTCTGGTCCCTTCAACATACAAAACAAAGTAGTAGCAAGTATTTCACTTTATGAAAAAAAGTTTTTGATGAAAACTTGTTACTTATTTCAACAACTTTTGCTCTCACTGATTTTCTCCCATGTTATTGAACCAAGTTGAGAAGTTGACGACTCGGCTTCTACTGGCGGCGGCGGTGGTAGTGGTGAAATAAACTGAAATGAAATGATGCTTGTGATATGATTAGGTACTTACATTTAAGCACTCTCTCCTCAACGATAAATAATGAAGGATACTACTACTAGAAAGCAAGAACAACAACAAATTTAATGTTCAAAACTTTTTTAAAGAGTGTCTTCTTTTTTCTGTAAGGTGGTGGTGGTGAAATAAACTGAAATGAAATGATGCTTGTGATATGATTAGGTACTTACATTTAAGCGCTCTCTCCTCAACGATAAATAATGAAGGATACTACTACTAGAAAGCAAGAACAAGAACAACAACAAATTTAATGTTCAAAACTTTTTTAAAGAGTGTCTTCTTTTTTCTGTATAAAATGAAGATACATTTTATTGTTTGGAAAAATATCCAAAAATAAATGCTTTGATTCAGGACAAAATTAATATTATCATGAGAAAAAAGTAATAGTGATACAAAGAGAAAACTCTCAAAACGAGTCAATTTGTACTTGTTACCTTTCCATTTTTTAATAAAAATGTTAAGAAAAAAATACAAGGAAAAGGAAATGAATAGGGAATAGGGAGGTAAACAAGTCAAGAGGGAAAAGTTGTTGGAGCAACTTATTTTTTTTGTCGATACACTTTTTTGAAGAAAATGAAGACGCCTCAACGACGATGATGATGATGACAACGGAAGTCATAAATAGCACATTATATATTTTTTTTCCACTTTTTTCTCCCTGCTCCAGCAAATACTGTAGAAAAAATGTACACAAAAGTAAATCGATTATTACTCGAATGACAAAAAGGGGAAAATGGAGATAAGAAGAATGAAGGAACAAGAAGAACAATGGAAAGCTGCATGCTTTCTTTTTTGTTTTCTTCTTGTTTTTCAATACCATTTTTATCTATCCGCGTAATAAAGTGAAGGGAAAGACAGCAGCTGCTGCTCCCTTTTCCTTCGCATTCTTCTAGCTGTGTATATTTTTTCGTCTTTTTCTTTCATAAATTGCAGAAGCAAAAAAGAAAGAAAGGCCTCCATCTAAACAGATGCTTATACAGCAGTAAAATAAAATGCTAAAGAAAACGAGAGAAAAATTGTGACAGACACACCGTTGTGCTGCTGTTGTCATTGTCATGTGTTGACAATGCCATGAATGCATTCAGCATTCAACGTACTTTCATTCATGCCATGTAGAGTAATATGACAATTGAATAATATAATGTTTCACAGGAGGGTAAATAAAAAAGACAAAGAAGATGCAGAGAAGAAAAGAAAATAGTTTTTTTATGACAGACACACCGTTGTGCTGCTGTTGTCATTGTCATGTGTTGACAATGCCATGAATGCATTCAGCGTACTTTCATTCATGCCATGTAGAGTAATATGACAATTGAATAATATAATGTTTCACAGGAGGGTAAATAATAAAAAAGACAAAGAAGATGCAGAGAAGAAAAGAAAATAGTTTTTTTTTGTTTTGTGTTGTGTCGATGGATGCATCTTTTTGTGCATTTGATGGTGGTATAGGGTGGTGGTAGGCATATAGGTATACGTAATCCATCCAGTTTGTTGAATGAAATGGACGGATTAAAAAATAACGATAATAGTAAAACTTGGCTACTTTTTTACAGAGTGGTCGTTTGGGACTTGATTATTTTGTAAGTTTTTTTTTCAGGTAAAATAAAAGTGACCTCCTGTGGAAATGCCCACAACATGGGGTCCGGTCAGTGAATCCGCTCTAGCGGAAATGAACAGTCAAAGTGAAAAAGTGTACAAACAGCCAGCAACTTTTGATGTTTCATTTATTCACTCTTGCTGCTTTACTTATAATGATGATAATAATAATAGTGCACACTACATTCCACGTGGTGGATTTATACATACGTGCCCACATAAAAACAAAGTTTTTTTTCAAAGTTGCTAGAATAACTTTGCGCCAGTCAAATATACATTTTTTAAGTGAGCTCTCCAGAGAGACTATCTGGTGGACCACAAAATTTTGATTGCACGGGAAACGGCTGTATAATACACTCTGTCGAATGCTAGCCATCATCATCATGAGCTGTGGAACGTGTTTACTATATGAAACAAGTCTATTTGGAAAAGGTGCTTACTTAAAAGATTAAAAGGATGTTGAGAACATGATATGCCTCTACGCAACTACCACTCCACTACTCTTCCATCTGATGATATAAGCCCAATGCGGCAAAATAAATAAATTGCAACACAAGAGACAACACTGCTTCAGAAGAAGTAAAAGACACAAACAAACAAGTACTCTGGCACTCTCTCCACTCGCCACTGTGGATTAATGATGATGATGACGACGACGATGATATGTTGATGAGCAGATTGAGTAGGCTGGTGGAAATGATGAAAGCTCTGGAGAAGAAGGCAGAAGAGGAAAGGGTTTTAACAAGTTATTTTTTTACTACGGAAACACGCAAGTGCATATACAATACATCTACGCATATACCTACATCCAGCAGCCCAGCTTGGCTGATTATGATAAGCAGCAGCGGCAGAATCAGCGGGAGAAAATATGAGGAAACCACTTTAGCTATAAAATATGTATAGAATACCTAGCTGCGATGCAATAATAAATAGAGAGGAAAGCTAAAAGGGAAAGTTGGTTTGATTCCCTTGAAAATGTAATCCTAATTAAACATTAATTCCATATCACATTCATACATTATTTATTTATCATTTCCCTACTGCTTGCTTCCTTGTGTTCTTATTACTATTTGCTTTCCGATTTCTCCTCTCTAGCCAACTCTCAAGAGGAACTGGCAAAGGTGTATGATGGAAGAGTTGTATAAAGTTACACAAGAGCAGCACAGCAGCAGCAGCATCCTCTGAAGGATGGGAAAATTGTTCTTGTTGTTGTGGATGTATACTTTGGTGTGTAGCAGTACTATATGTAATTATAATTACATATTATGACGATGCTGCTGATGATGATGATCATGCTGTTATGTGGATTATTAGTCAACTTTCTCCTCAACTTTGTTTAATTTCTTTGGGGAAAACAAGCAATTAATTATTATTAAAAGTAGTGCAGCTCAAATCACAGAAGCAGAGTTCATCAAACTTTTATTCCGCTTCTCCTTCAAGTTGAACACGGAAGTGGAAAAAATAAGCGAGCAGTAGAAGCAGCAGCAGTAAGCATTTGTTGCAAGTAGGTAAAAAGAAATATACGAGTTACTATTCGGTGTATTTTTATCGGTTTTTACTCCTTGGCTTCTTCTCTGTCATACAAGATAAGTTGGAAGGAGAGATGAGGCAAGTGGTTTGATAATTTTTGGGGAAATGTGAGATTACTTATACTTATCCGGAAATTGGAGAGGAATTATTAGCTGCTGCTAGTACTCGTCAATGTAATCGTCATATGTCACTTGCACATTCGACTACTACACACGCTATATTATCATTATAAACGATCTAACAACAACGGCGGCAGTGGCAGCAAGTTTTTAACGTGCCTTTGGGATCGCAGATAAAAAATTTAATGCATAGTAAATATTACTCTTATTACCATTACAATTTTCTCCATGTGCCCTTGCCACATATGTACTTGTAGGATGATAGGATATTATGATGCACATTTTTTCAAAATAAAAATATAAAAAGAGTATGTATCATCATCGCACTCTCTCTCACTCACTCTTTCACAGGCACACCACATTTTTCTGACTCTTTCTCGCTGTCGTTTTTGGACAAAAAATATTATACGTGTGTGTGCAGAGTGCATGTGTGGGCGCTTGCTGCTGCTGCTACTATCATCATCTATTCATGCATGACAAGCTATAATATTCTTTTGTGCTGGCGTGTGTGTGTGTCTGTCTAGCTGCGTCGTTTTTTCCCAAAAGAGCTTTTTGAATGGAAAACTTTATTTCCCATGAGAAGTAGCAGCAGACCAGGAAGAAGAATGAAAGATGAATTATAAGCTGTGCTAAACGTAGCTGAAAGTCAGAAAAAAGACAAAATATTTTTCTGGAGGAAGAATGTCACCTTTGACGTTTTTAAACAGCGAGTTTTTCAAAAACGAATATTTAAACTTTTAAAACAATTTACTTCATTTCATCGAATTGAAATACTTTATTTTAATGGGCGGACAGACAAACATGTTAAAAACATGCAGCATATTTTTTAATATATTGTCCCTAACGTAAAAAAAGAACATGGACTACTGAATATTCCCCGGAATTTCTTCCTTCTTCCTATTCTCAATTCCATATTTTTTTATCGTGTACGCGCTTCCTTTTCTTTGCTTCTTCCTATGCAATGCAACATATAATTTTTTTCTCACAGCAATTTTCACCAATGACATGGAGGAGGAGAAAGTGGAGGTGGTGATGGTATCACCTTTGACGTTTTTAAACTGCGAGTTTTTCAAAAACGAATATTTGAACTTTTAAAACAAGTTGCTTCATTTCATCTAATTGAAATATTTTATTTTAATGGGCGGACAGACAAACAAGCTAAAAGCATACAGCATATTTTTAGTATATTGTCCCTAACGTAAAAAAAGACTGAATATTCCCCGGAATTTCTTCCTTCTTCTTTTTCTCAATTCCATATTTTTTTATCGTGTACGCGCTTCCTTTTCTTTGCTTCTTCCTATGCAATGCAACATATAATTTTTTTCTCACAGCAATTTTCACCAATGACATGGAGGAGGAGGAAGTGGAGGTGGTGATGGTGGCAACAGAGAGATAACCTGTGTGTGAGACTCTCTATCCTCTCTGGCTATAATAGAGGAAAGCAAGCGGATACCGTGTGACTTGTAACAGCGGTAAACTCTAGAGCGGATACAACACCTACACAAGAAGAAAAAAACCTTTCTTTTCTTCTTATCATTATTATCATTATGGAAAGTATTATGCATAATAATAATAATATAATGTGTATGTGTCGTCCTCTTCTTTTCTAGTGTAAGTTGATATAGTATACCTATTCTAGTAATAATAATACCGTCATCATCATCATATCGCGTATCGCGTGCAATTTCCCACGGCGATATATGTATGCATGCCTACCAACACCACCGCCACCTCCAAAGTCTATATTTTTCTTGTCTGTCCGTTTCTTCTTCTTCTTTTGCTCGTTTTTTCTTTTCTTATTTCTGCTAGTCTGCCTGCATCAGTTCAGAAAAGAGAAAAACTTGTGTGAGAAGAGAAAAGTGTAAAAGACACTTGCACGCACCGTGCAGACAGTATGCATATTATTATTATTATTACACCTTATGTACAATTACGGGATGGATCCAGTGAGAGGGGCAAAGAAAAAAAGTTGAGCTGAGAGTTGAATCGACTCTCTCTAGCTGTTTCTATGAAGACGATGATGATAGTGGGAAGGGAATAAAAAAGGTGAAATGGGAAAGCTTAAAAATAACTTAGGTGAACGATCTGAAAAGTTGAATTTTTTTTATTCCAACATTTTTATTCTTCTTTCTTATCTCCCTTTTCTTTCGGCCACCTCAACAACGAAAAATTTGAATCCCAGGGAAATTCAACACCTGACAATATCATTATTATTGTTATACTGGCTGTCTATCAAATACCAGAGAAAACTTTGCAAGGAATCTACTTTGAAATAGACGCATGAGAAGTTGAGAAAAGTTTTCTCTGGGAGAAAATCTTTCAAAAACATGATTGAATTTATTACTGTTATCATATCATTAACTTTTGCGTGTGTGCGGACAAAATCGGAATAACAACATTTTAAAGAAGTTTATAGAGAATATTACAGAGCGGATAATTATTTCATTTTTGCTATCAACATCCCATTTAACATTATGTAAATCTTAAATTTTCTTTGTGCATTTTATCTGCTTTGAATTTAAATTATTTTTTAGAAAAAAATGTCTAAATAAAAAAACACAAAAAGATGCATTTAATTTTTTAATCTAAAACTGTATAATTTTCTTCTCTATTTCTCTCCTTTTTTACAGTACTCACATTATAGATATCCACTTACATATTCTTCCCCGCCTACTTTCCATGGTCCACGGCTTGGATATTCAAGTCATCAAGTGAGCATTGCCAATTGGCAAAATGTGTGTCAAAACTCATCTCTCTCCACTTAGAAAATTATTTCATTTTTGCTATCAACATCCCATTTAACATTACGTAAATCCTAATTTTTCTTTGTGCATTTTATCTGCTTGGAATTTAAATTATTTTTTTAGAAAAAATGTCTAAATAAAAAAATACAAAAAGATGCATTTAATTTTTTAATCTAAATCTGTAAAAAATCTGTATCTCTCTTTTTCTCTCCTTTTTTACAGTACTCACATTATAGGTACCCACTTACATATTCTTCCCCGCCTACTTTCCATGGTCCACGGCTTGGATATTCAAGTCATCAGGTGAGCATTGCAAATTGGCAAAATGTGTGTCAAAACTCATCTCTCTCCACTTAGAAAAATACGCAGTAGCAGCACAAACAAAGTGTATATTTTTTATCTCTTCATTTGCTCTACTTACTATTCCAGGAAGAAGAAAAAACAAGAACATATAAAACACATAACACTACAACATTTCTAGTTTTTTCTTCCAAAAAATGTGTGTCAAAACTCATCTCTCTCCACTTAGAAAAATACGCAGTAGCAGCACAAACAAAGTGTATATTTTTTTATCTCTTCATTTGCTCTACTTACTATTCCAGGAAGAAGAAAAAACAAGAGCATATAAAGCACATAACACTACAACATTTCCAGTTTTTTCTTCCATTTGGTAAGCTCGTCACGAGTACACCTTGCCATATAAACAACATATAAGGAAATGCTAGAGACAATTTTTTGCAAAGAAAAAAGAAAGCAAGGTAGGAAAAAATATAAAAAATAAAATAAAAATGTTTCTGAATGAAGCCACTTTGGCAGATTAAAACGTGTACGTACCGTTCCATTTTCTTCTTTTGTAAACTAAACGTCCTGCTTCTGCAATTTCCTTTTTTGGCTTGACTTCTTTCGTCTGGTTCTGCTTTTTAAAGAAAATAAAAAGTTGTAGGTATCACCATCATCATCATCACATATTCTCTTGGGATCTCTGTACATTATTTTCAAAATGACAAAAAATGCTACTTAAACTACTACACACTTGGTTGCAAATCATTATCATCATTATCTTCACACTCACTCACACTGGCTGTCTATACAATATTTTTTTCTGCTTTTGCTCCAGAATTTTCTCAAAAGAAAAAAAGCTCAGGTCAGAGCCAACCAACCGACCTGTTTTTTATTACAACAACCAAAAAAGTAGACCGTCTGCTCTTTCGTCTATTTTTTCTCTCCTGTATTTTTTCTTCAGTTTTTGCTTGAACTGCTGCTTTCTGTACACAACATAGAAATAAGTACATATATACAAGCATGTGTGCTCATCATCATGATGATCATGATCAACTTGATCATCACAGTAAAAGTGAATTGCTCCCATTTCTTCCAATTCTAACAACTTTGCATGTTTTTTATGACGCACCTTTCTTACTCGTGCTTGTTTTTTCCTCAGAGAGAAAATATAAAAACGCATATAAAAGTAAAGAATGGAACTGCCTGTGTGGAATTTTAACGAGAAGGCCTAACCCTACAAAGACACTGGCAAAAAGCTATTTTACCTTTTTCCTTATACAAAAAAATTTAAGCAGAAATGTACATGTACAACTGCCTGTATAGATAAATATTATCCTGTTTCGAGTTTGTTGCTGCTGCTGTTATTGTTGTTCCTTCACTTTCACTAACACTTCAAAGCACAAAAAAGTATACCCTTGAGTTTCCCTTGTCTTCCTTCTTTCTTTTTTTCGACAAACAGAAAGATTTTTTTGTGGTGACTACAGTGGTCGTCGTTGTCGTCGGAGAACAAACCCGTTGGTAGGGTACATCAAAAAAAGTGCACAGACTCACTGTTGCATTGTATTCCTGTTACTGGGCCAGTGTGTTTTCCTGTAAATTCTCATTTCATACTATATGAACTCACAAGTATTTTATATTCAATGATTGTGTTTATACACACAGGAAATGGAAGCTCGGTTTGCTTGGTGGGTGAAATGGCATTTTCGCATTACTGACAGAGTTTTTTTTTCTCCCGTGCCGACCCGTTACTGTTGTTGTTATTATTGCCGCTGCGGTGTGCTGTTGTTACTGCTATTTCCACTTTGGATGATGTAGAACAAGTAGCGACTACAACTACCTAGTAAGATGTAAACAGTAGTGATACTACCACCACCACCAACAACAACGACCTTTAGGTTTGCGTAAGGTCCCACAGGAGGTAGCCAGTTTTTCTTGCGAGGAAAATTATGGCTGACATGATTTACACAAGAAAATTTATATTTGGATGGATTCTCTCTCACTCATATATTTCCTCTCTTCCTGTCTCTCTCTCTCTTTCTTCATGTGTGTAGTATGTGCAACCTTTTTTCATATTTATTCTTTTCTTGGGAAATGAGAAAAAAATTGCATTTGACCCAGTGCCTTGGAACAAGACTCAAAAAAAGTAAATGTATCCTTCCATTAGAAAATACAGTGTGCAGTTTTTTATGTGTAAGTACACCTGGAAGAAATTGGAATGGGGTCATAAAAATGGTAATATTTACTGCAAAACACATTTGTGTAAATCATTAGAGGTTGACATTGATGGCGTTGTATAGCAAGTAGCAGCAGTACCACCACCACCACCACCGGTGCTTGTAGAATATGTTGTTTTGCTTAAGGGAAAAAGATGTCTTGCACTGCCCCATAAACTGTTTCTTGCTATTTGTTATTATATTATTTAAGCGTCTGCTCCCTTTCAAGGAAATACCTAGCAAGAGTTTAAGCAAACAAAACATAAGGTCCCGTGCGGGGTTCCTCTATCTTACAACATGCTTGATTCACTGTTGCTATATACTGACTGCTGCTGCAAGGACTTGGCATTTTTTCTGGTTTCAAAAATACATACATGTATAATGAATGAATCTGCTTGTTTTTTGCTGTTGGCGGTAGTGTGGCATGGCGTGGCATGTTGGTGGTACTCCTCTTTCGTTACTTTTGCTTGGTTGCACTTTCACCAACTTTCACTCATTCATTTATTAAAGGAAATTATTTACTTTTGTTTAGGCTAGCGGAATGACAACGGATGACTTTTGCAAACAACAATAATAATAACAATGGTGGTAACCAAANACAACGGATGACTTTTGCAAACAACAATAATAATAACAATGGTGGTAACCAAGTAGGGAGTTTGCAATGAAGATAGCTGCTGCTAATACCACTAAGCCCGAAGAAAATGCAATAATTCACGCGGAACAAGACAAATATGGGGTTTTTGCTTGGAGCGGTTTTGTATGCATGTCGCTGGCAACTATTTATTTATCGTGTCAGCTACTTAATTGCAACAACAATAATAAAAATAATAAAATGGTTCGAAGCAGTGTAATAAGCCCGAAGAAAATGCAATAATTCACGCGGAACAAGACAAATATGGGGTTTTTGCTCGAAGCGGTTTTGTATGCATGTCGCTGGCAACTATTTATTTATCGTGTCAGCTACTTAATTGTAACAACAATAACAATAATAAAAATAATAAAATGGTTTGAAGCAGTGTAGTAATAATTACAAATCAGAGTGGGTAGAATTAAACAGGATATACAAACAAGGAGAGTAAAGAATTGATTTTTGAGAGGAAAAGTCAGTCTCAGACAGTAACGTAATAAGCTTCTTTTTGTTATGTAACAATAATAAATAATAGTAAAAAGTACCCATTCCACTCCCTTTTTATACCTGAGGACATTACGGGATAAACTATATACATCCCACATCATCATGATCATCATCCTACGCACCCAAAAACTAATGGCATGATAAACATATTTTCTTCATTGACGTCAATGGCAAAAGTTTGTTAATATTAATATTGCTAATACATTATGCAATCGAGAAAGAGAAAGGAAAAGCAACAGTGGCAAATATAATGTGTGCCATCAGGATCATCAGGGAAACAATAATGCTCAGGCAGAGAAAAAGGCAACATGTAGCTAGGTATATTTCCTGGTAAAATTTTGTGATTAATCAGAGAAGAGCAAAATGTTACAAAATATCTACTCTAGAGCAGCAGCAGCAGCACCAGTTAAGCAAGTAAAAGTAAAGTCATCTTTGTTATTATCATACATACATATATACATGGAGCATGGGTATTTGCTTTTTGATTCTGCTGTTTACAAAACGTGAGGGCATTTCTGTTGTTTGTGTGCATTGTTGTTGGTTTGGCTTACTTCGCAAGTCTGCACATGAAAAACTAATGAGCTTGTTTACTTGCTTGTGTGTGTGTTTCTCTAACTAGGTATCTATCCATCTATCTTTCTCTTAATCAGTCAGTCATGCATGTATGTGCATGTGGGTAGGTAGTGTACGTGTTTTGGGAAAAATTCTCGGCGGAGAAGAAAAAGAGAGAGAAAGTAGTAGAAAATGGATAAAATATCCGGTTGTTTTTCTAATAATAATGTAGCAAAATGTTATTTTATAAGTAGATAATATGCTAT
>JAANSP010003609.1:0-11079 GCA_036850745.1 Homidia socia
AGGTACAATATATAAATATATATTTAATCTATGAAAATTTTCTAAAAACAAGTATCTAGGATTGAGACGTAATGATAAGACAGTATAATATTGCGGAGAAAATCCTAGTTCTAATAGACACAAATTGTATAAAAAAAGCTTTTATAGATATCTGATAGTATTATAGGTATGTAATTTACAGACACGTTAGCAAGAGGTAAAGATGAGTAAATAGCTAAGTAAAATCAAGGTAGATAGAGTTTCAGAGAACAGACTTTGTATTGTTAAAAAGGTTAGATTTTTAAACCTTCGAAAGAGATAATATTGTAGTACCACAGTAAACTCATAGTACTTAAATGAGTACCTATATATACCATAGAGGATGAAAAAATAACTGTGGAGAGCATTAGTTTACATTATTATATGCGGAATATGATAGGATATATATGGGTAGTAGTGAAGTTAAGGAAAAGGAGATAATCTGCATGTATTCAATTTATTCGGCGTCACTATACGATTACTGGTGTTTTCAAAATGGTACTATAGTTTATTTATGTAAATGTATTGACATAGGTATATAATAATAATAATAAAAATAATAATAAAATTAAAATGCACATAAGTGTTATTTAATACGTAAAAACAGAAAAAAATGAACTCTCTCATTCGTTACATAATATACCGATGTAACATTAATCTGCGTACTGTTACGGATAATCAGAATCGTACTATTATACACTCTTGTACTTTATAGTGCTGGAGTTGTTACCTCTTGTTACTGTAATTGTTAAGAGAAAAAAGTTTAAATTAAATCAAGTCTTGTGTACTATGTCGTTGATTATTATTGTTATTATTATTATTATTAAATAGTATGATCAGTTTACATGTCTCATATCGTCTCCCAGAGTTTGTATTGTAAGTTTTAATGGTAACTTCATGTTTTTTGGCTATCTTCACATTTTTTAAATAACATTCTGCCACTCATCATAAAGATTTTACTGGTACAAGAAACTGGAAATAAATATTCAATTACTTCACCAACAAAACTTTTGCTTGTACGCAATATTTCTGTCAAATTAATTTTTCAATTTTAAAAATGAATATAAATACAAGAAACTGGAAATAAATATTCAATTACTTCACCAACAAAACTTTTGCTTGTACGCAATATTTCTGTCAAATTAATTTTTCAATTTTAAAAATGAATAATAATATGTACTATAACTTACATTACCAATCAACTGGACCCAAAATCGCGACACAAAAATCTTGTTTTACAGTTTATCAAAGTAATGTTGCGAAAACGTATCAGAATTCAACATCGATAAACAAGAAAAAAGTTTTTTAAATGAACAAGTAATTGACGATTATAAATGAAAATGGGTAAATGATTATTATACATTGGTCATTCAACTAAAGAAAAAAGTCTTTTTTAATATATAAACATGACATATTTGATGAAATTGTGCAGACTAATTTGAACAAATGTGTTGACAGGTCAAAGAGTTTGAAACTACCATCAGCCATTAAACAATCTTGTTGCCAGTATACAGACGTAGGACGTAGCATAATTATAAAATATTATTATTATTATTATTATTTATCAGGTGAGGATAAAACAAGATCAGAAGCTATACAAATGTTTTTTAAAAGTATATACATGGATAAATGCCGAGAAAAATATATTATGCTTGTTAAATAATGATAATAATGTTATTCAGTAATCACACTACATACTTAGGTCCATATTATATTTACATTACATTTAAGTGTTCATTATTATTATTATCATTATTATTATTATATTTCCGGTTCACCTATCCGTATTCTGTATTTGAAAATGAGCTCATTTGTTTGAGATCAGAAGGAGTTTGATTTTTTTGTTTAAAAAAGAAGAATCACAAACGTATGTAATAAGATAGTAATAACCAAAGAAAAAATAAAGGCAACATGAATGTTCTTTTCTTATGTAACTTGCCTGTTTTTTAGGTATTTAATATTTATAAACATTACCATGCTGACAAATTGTTTATACAGTTTATTTCCTACAGTTCATTTAAGTTCATTTACAAAAGTTTCCTCATCACAAGGATCGTCGTTCAACAACTGCTATTATTCACCTAATTATCATAATAAATTGTCATGTAACAAAGGTAAGTTACTGTCATTTGTTATTTTTGTGATCCAGAGGCCGGGAAAAGACATGGAAACCCGGTATAAGTTTCTTTTCACTTGATCAGTTTGCAGATTAAACAGTTTGCAGTATTTCCACTTATACTCATTTCAAAAGGCACGGCGAAAGGTTTTTTCAATTTCAAAAGCGTCAATATGATGTATGTTTTATATGTGTACGTTGGAAATTGTCTGAGAATGTAAACTGCTTATTGCCTAATTAACAAGTGTTTGTGATGGCAAGTAATTTTGATATTTTTTCAAGCATTTTGCACTTTCTTTGTACCGGCTCAAGGTTCAAGGGGCTAGGTACAAGGTAGAATCTATGATAACATACGATGCTATCGATTTTGCATTAAATTTATCTAGTACTTTCGGACCCATTGTTTGTATAAACAGTTTTATCAACGGTTGTCATAACATGATTCCCTAATGAATGACTAATGATATAATCGAATAATTCTCACTTTTTGTATCGATATACCCGTCCCTAGTTAAAAATTTGAAATGAAAACGAAAACATTAATCGATTTTTTAAAGTAGGGGGTACACCCGATTTCTAGGGGGTGGCATCCTTCTCCCCCAGTGGTTGCGGGTAGTATGCTAGGTTTATCGGTACGAATTAAAAAATAGCATTGAAAAATAGAGTGGCATATTATTGTTGTACATGATAACCAACTCGATCGGAGGACGTACAAATGCATCAATGTAAAATGTATCAGGCCAGTATTAAACACATTTTGTTACCCTGGAACAGAGTACTTATTCTTATAGATGATTGTTGTTGAATTATGTAAATTTCGCATCTAATAATGTGTCTAGCTCTGTGATCGTTATATCAATTGAATTCATTCAGTATATAGCTAATATAGCATGTGCAGTTTGTAATATGCAATTTTATCATAAAATGCTAAAAGTGTATGCAACGGTCACTACTGACTGGCCAATGTCGAAAGTCAGTGCGAATAACTAATCAGACAAAATACAAAAACTTTCAACTCCTGAAGAGAATTTCTGTCCCGCTTTTAACCTTCAACATATCAGGTAAGTTAGACGACTAACAATGACAATGGCGGCATTCGTTATACAAAGCATTCAACAATATTAGTGTGGTAATAATTCATGCATCCATTTCATAAGATAGCGTTGCTCACATGACCACATTTTTTGTGCATCTCATAAAAACCGTAAGTAAACAATTCATGCAAAAATCTGTTTAAAAAAGAAAATAAAGTGTTGTTGCGTCTGTTGTTTTGTTAGAACTTAGAAGACCTCCTCATCAGAATATTTTTTTCTGCAAAATAATTCCTTTATTCTTCTACACAGGATGCAAAGAATGTGAATCGGAAAGGATCGGTTGTTGTACTCTTCTGCCTCTCTGTCCCTGTCTTGGTCGCTTCTGAGCTGTACAAAGTGAGTGAGAAACCAGCATAATTTTTTTAAAGAAGTTACATATATTGCAAGATTATGCCCTAGAATGAACGTGGATAAAGAAGGTGATACCATCTTATGATAATATATGCGTATGCATGTTCCATTCCCAAACAATAGCACTGGCAAGTTTTTATGACTTTTATATTTTATTCTACAACTCAAAATACTACATGATGTGACAGGGCAGTTACATTCTGCATAATAATAACATATTTATTTGCCTCATATTTTTCTTTCTAGTATAGATTATCATGTTGTAAAATGCTTCGTGTTTGGCCCGACAGCATATACAAATGTTACTGACGTTTCTGTTTTAAACATTTTCAAATGCATTATTTGAGACCTGTTGTGAAAAAAGTTTGTTCAGTTGTTTTGCTGAATGGCCTCATCGAATTTTATATCGATGTGCAGTGGTGGTGGTGGTGGTAAGTAACGCAAAAATGGGCTATTTTATTTCTCTCATCTTCTATGCATATGTGAATATATTCTTGCGTTCCCTTTCCCTCATGAAAATAATGATAATATGTAATGTCACAACAATTCACCCCCAATTCAACTGCACAATATTCATCCTGCTTAAACTGCAACTTCGTGATCAGGAATAAAATATGCCAGTAAGTAACCATATGCTTCCAAATACTTTGTTGTTGCAACAGCTTGTAGCCTCTATGGCACATTTGTCAAGGAGAAAGAAACGGAGAGATTTAGCGTTGAATGTCACTATCGTCATCATATTTTAATATTAATTCCGTTGATGGTACTGGCAAACTGCTGAAGGAAAGTGATGCTATTACTTTACCAGCTATCTTGACAACGTTACCCAGTAGAAGAGTAATCATCATAACAGTCGATTCAACAATGAAAGCACTGTTCCTTCATGTTAGCTTAATATGACAGAATTAACGGCTAATATGCCTGTATGTATTAAAAGTAAGTACTCAACAGCCAACAACAAACTACATTGTTATAGGTACCTTTCAAACCGCTACCCATGGGCAAAATAAAAAATACTACGTAGTAGTGAGTGGTACAATGAGCAACGGTCAGCTTTACTTTGTTGTTGAACACTTGGCCAAGAAATTGTAGTCACAACACAATCACAAAAGCATTAGTAGAGATGCTGTGTAATTGTAAAAATACATATACATATGCGCCATGTTGTACGTGTTTGCATTCTTGATCATCTTCACAAAGTGAGATTATCATTATCATCCGCTGAGCTGTGTAGTAAGTGTGCTGCTGCTGTCTCTCAAGAAACAATTTACTCACCCTCTTCCGGTTTCTTCGGTAAGAATTTCTACAACAACAGACAGTCACTCTATTGACATGTCTGTCTGTACCAGTTGTGCCACTACACTGCACTGCATAGTGGAATAAGTGGATACTACTATACCAAGTGACATTACGGCTAGTGAAATGAGATACGACAAAAGGAAGCTTCTAAAATAAACGACTGTAGAAAATATTACAAAGGAAATAATTTTGTGTCATCGTCCGTCACAACTTGATCTCACTGTATGTCTAGTAACACAGGGAAAGAAACAATGAAGGAATTGTTATTGTCACTGCGATCCCAGGAGCGCAGCCACCATTGCTCCCATTACATTATTATTTGTACTTGGTTGCCCTTAAAGACTGGCGATGACGATGATGATGACGACGACGATTAAGTAAAAGAGGCCTTGAGAAGTGTGCTGGCACACAAAACAACAAAATTCTTGAACTACCCTTCAACTATAATCCCCATTGCAACTAAACTATTCCCATGTAATAATGTATGTCCTATTATTATTTTCGTATCGAGAGCATGTATCACTACTACTACTACTACTATCACTACCAACAACAACATTGCCTTTGTTTTGTAGTACTGCGACGTACGTTCAATACTACGCAAAAAATATTCCCTATAAATATGTATGTTGTGACAAAGGATTCAATCAAGGTTTAAATGTAGACATGTTAACTTTATGATACCAACTTTTAACCCTTTTAGCTATAATTATTACAATTTGTATTGTTATGCTGCTGTCATTGTACAGAAACGTTTTTAAATTTGCTCGTTGTCGTCTGTAAGGGAAGGTTTTAATTGAACGCATAAATTTCGCATGATTGGTAAAACCGTTTCCTGTTGTGCTTCATTTCATCTCTATATATGTGTACGCTGGCTTTAATAAATTGCTGCCTGCAAAGCATGTTTTTGTCTTTGTTATGCAAATGGTCGAGGGCTACAAGGATGACGACTTTAAAGCTGTGTGCAAATACCGCAAGGTATATTATTTTTAATGTTATTATTATTATTTCGACGTCTTGCATGGCATCACTTACTACATATACTACCGATTTACACACATGAAAATTATAAAGTAGTAAAAAACGAGAGTTTCAGTTGCATTTTTGGCATGTAAAATTTCAAAGTATCTCCACTCGTTAAGTGCAACTGCATGAGTAATGCAGCGGAATCGTGTTATTTGTCAACTTCTCCGTATCAGTGCTTGCTCGGCTTGCTGTACCTGCACGTAAATGTTCTTTGTACACTCCCTNTAAGTGCAACTGCATGAGTAATGCAGCGGAATCGTGTTATTTGTCAACTTCTCCGTATCAGTGCTTGCTCGGCTTGCTGTACCTGCACGTAAATGTTCTTTGTACACTCCCTAGCTGTCTGTGTTTGTCACAACGTACAGCCTCCCTTTTCGAATGTTTTGCTCCTTGATTACAGTGATCTCCCCTGCAGATGATGTTGCTGGTTGACCAAGACCATGTAACACGAAAACTGGTAACAAAAGAGAGAGACGAGAAAATTTTGGAAAAACCAGAGGTGAGTGTTTATTTCAAAGTATAATGCTGCACCATTTATTCCATTGTCCTTGCCTTCTGTCTGTATCAAGTAGTGTGTAACCTAATGTAGAAAGTGTTTTAGTCATTCATTAATCCGTAAACCAATCAAATGAATAAGTAGATATAGACATTGCGTTGGCACATTCGCAGGAAATATTTAAGCTTGGTAACAAATGTAATTAAAAAAGAGTGAAATTCTCAAAAGGTTTAACCCAAAAACTGAGTTAAACCCGCATGGAAATTCGATAAATATTATCATATTATTACAATATGTTCAACAGCAAAATGCTAATATACTAATATCCTCTAAAGTCACAAATAGTTTACCAACTCACCCATGGACATTTTTAGCTGGCAACGAATTTCATTCATTAAATTTCACAAAATATACATCAATATCGCCTTGCCCCCTTTCCTCACCTCTCTCCAATCTGTCTCCTAAATCCGAATTTAGTTGCAAGTTGCAACTTTTACAATATAGCTTTTGCTGTTACCTTGTTGTGTGTGTAAGTGTGTAATATGGTTGTATGTCGCTTTATGTTCTATTCTCTGTTGCTGCTCAATAATAATAGTACCCACACGTCATACATCCCATTCTCAGGATTACTCTTTTTGGAGAGTAATATTCTACTCATAGTTTTTTTCATTCGTCAATCGTCATCCCTGTACTAGCTAACAACCCTGGTACATGTTCTCCCATAATATTCTCTGCATAATAATTTATACCACTTCTCTTTCGCATCAACCTCCTCTTGTACATAATATTGCTCAGCGCTTGAATAGAGACGTACCACAATTTACTATTCAGAATGGGAAAAGGAGTAAAAATGTATCCACGGACTACGGACGGATCATGAACATCATCACCACGACGATGATGAGGATGGAGATGAATAGCGAAATACCAACAACAACATGGACATGCAATGCATGTATTAATAGTAAAGTACTGCTTAACAGACCTGTGTGAGTAAGATGAGATGGTCGTGAAAATACATGTAGTACTGCTCAGTCTGACAATTAAATAGATGGTGGTATACCTATCAACTCTCTGAGAGTTGCTTAATAACAATAACGTCTTCCTCATCCTTCTTAGTTGAGTTCAACCCTTATTTCTGTAATACCATCATCACCACTGCTCTATGTATGTATGTGTACAGTTTCTGCTGTTTTCGTTGCAGTTCAAAGAAATGGACTCACTTTACTTTACTCTTAAAAAAGTGAACTGCATTATACGCTTCCTTCCCTGCATGCTGAAAAAACTGTTTTAATGCATAAAAAATAACACACAGAGACAGGAGCAAAAGCAGCAGCAGCAGAACTGAGTAATCCCAAACTAAATCTGTTGCTGTCGGTTCATCATCAGCACCATCTCCGTAGGTATAAATATAAATATATATATATATATTTCATTTGTAAAGCAGCAGCCTTTTTTTAGTTTTCAGTCAATAGTAGTTATTAGGATTTAGAAAAGGACGAGAGATAAAATGACAACATTGAATTTGACTAGAATGACATTAACCTGTGTATTGTCACAATGGCCGAAAAACAAGAGACAATTCGTAATATCATAATAGGTAATAAAAAATCGTCCACATTGCTCTAATCCTGTCTCCATATATTATGTAGTTAAATAGCTTTCATGAGTGGAAATGTATTTCTTTTCATTATTGATTGGATAGCAAAGAATGACATGGGACGACAGTATTAGTGAGACATTTAGTTAGTGCCCTTTCCTTCTGCTGCTATTACTATTTCTCAACGTTTTTTTGTGAAAACTGCATTTCTTCTGCGTTGGTGTCAGTTTTATAATGTGAGCGAGTACAAATGTTTTTTTATTGTGTTTAAAGTTTTACAAATTCCGAATTTTAAGTTTTTTATGTGTACAACGAACTTTCTGTGCAACTGTCATTTTGAATACGGAAATTATAACCATATATACACCAGTAAGAACTCATCATGTAGGATGCAAGACTGATACTATAAAACGATAAGCGATAAGTCTTTTTCGATATGACAAAAAAATGACTCATCGTCATCCTCATCCACATCATCGCTTAACACTTTTTTGGTGAACAGGGCCAAGCTTACAATAAGTGATCAAGGAGTAATCAGGTTATTTATAATATTATAAATGTACAGTGATGTACACTTTAGTCTCAATCAAGTGGTATAGCTGACTGATGACAACTACTGGTGACTAGTGTATGAGAAAATGACTTTTTTGTGGAGTCGGTAAAAGTAACGTCGTCCATGTTATTGTTCCATTCCAAAGAGCTACAAAACAAAGGCTTATTTTGTGACTAACTAACAGTTTAACTAAAAGTTGAATCATTTTTGTATATGGAAGCAGTGTAGTAATTTTTGCGGTAACATTTTTATGAAAAACTGATGTGCACTTTTTGTGTGTATTTTTATACCAGTTTTTACACTTTAAATTTTATACCAACTTTGTAAACGTGTGTGTGTGTTTATATGGAAAAGTGTATTTGACAGCTATGACATTTCATTTAAAAAAATTAGGTAACTCCTGTTCCGTCAAGTGCAGTTTTGACTAAAAAAATTTATAAGCTGTCTCCACTGAAATCAAATGCCTTCCATTGTTACTACAAAATCGTAACATTACACAAGATAATAATTTTACTAATACTACTAGTTATTATTATTACTGCAAAGTCAAACGAAAGCTTCAGTGGACCATGGCTGTTAATTCAATAAGTCTGCTTTTTGTACAAAGGTACAAGCAAAGGAAATTTCTGCCATTGTTTCGGGAGTATTGCCAGTTTAATCAAGTAACTTCCTACGTAACATTTTTGACAGTGACATGTTATACGAACAATTTGCCAAATTTTTATTTAGAAAATAAACAAACATTTTCTAGAACTGTACGAAAACTGTATACGCCGTAAATAGACTGATTCGTGCAAAAATAAACAAACACAATTTGTTGTACAAAATAATCCTCTTGTATTTTACATTGAGATAAAAACATTGAAACGTGACAGTGAATAAAACATTCCAGCTTTTCTGTACTGCTCAACAATACGAGTTTTGCGTCTGTCTACTGATAATGTTCTTTTAAAAATTACGTCAAACATTGTCTTTTATTGTTAAAGCGTCCTGAAGAAAATAAGTATGTAATGTGGATCAATAACGCATCGGCCTCTGGAGTAGTTTCATGGATTTACGCCATTCCAAGAAGGAAGCAGAGGGGCATCACATATTGTTGTAAATTGTAATAACGCTAACTGGCTCTGTTTAGGTATGCTCGAAACAAATGATGAATGTTTTAAACAAGATGAACTATTGACATGACCTTATCATTAGTGTAATGTGCGAACTTTAAATTAAGCAACTGACACGAGTGCCATGTATGTTTTTGCAAATAATGCGTACACATGCCGCCGTTATAATGGCAACTATGCAGGCTGTTGTTAACCACATGCTCGCTCTTGCGATGCCTCGTAGATTTTTTCCTAGATAATAATTTGCGAATTACAAGAGATATACGCGTAATAATAATAATGGTATGCTGCAAGCAAGGTAATATTTAATTAAGATTAGTTTCCGTCTTCCACTTACAAACAAGAAGGAGAACGCGCAATAGTAACAACGTGCTGCTGCATGCACTACACTGTGCGATTGTGCATGGTTATTATTATTATTACCTATATACAATATACATATCGCTATTTTTTGTTGTTGTTTTCCTCCTAATGATTGAAACAATGCCGAACATAATGATCTGATGCGTAGGAAAAGAAACTGAATTCATCTTGATGATCAATTATAGTAAAAAAGTAAAATAATATAATCATGGCTGATCTACATGGGCACCGATGATGAAATCCACAATCAATTAGCATCTATACTCTCTCGTCTCGGCCTCTTCGACTGGCTGACTGTAGTTTTCAGTAATAATTCAAATCAAGTGGAGCATAACTTTGAGTCCTCGAGATGATTATTATTATATTGTAATATGATGATGAAGATGTATTTATTTTTGCGCTCACGTCGTTAAGCTCAGCTGAATTTACTCTCATTTCTTGTTCAACCATCGCAAATCAGAATCATAAACTAATATCTGCAAACAAAGTTGCGTACGACAAACCTATTACAAAGGATGTGCATACATATATTTTTATATCCCATATTATACAAATAATACAATTCAGGTATACCTCAATGTAATCCTTGCAAAACGTTATTCCGCTGTAATTATTGTATAGTTGAGTTTGGCATCAGTTACTGCATAGACATGTTACTAATGTCATGCATAACATAATAAGGAGGTATGGATAAGCATGTTTTTCCGTCTACGTGTCTGTCCACACTCTTTCAGCAAACTTTAATCGAATCTTTGGGTAATTTTTCCAGTAAAGGGGGTTAAGAAAATAGATGCTTGTTTCTTGTGCTGCATTTGATATTTGATTGATTGTTCATGTTTACACAAATACAAACGACGAGGCGAATATTTTTTACGAACATTTAATTATAATGATTATTATGACATGGCGTGGTGGGATGGAAGCAAACATTCATTCAAGTCTGGTCATAAAAGAATATTATAAATTGTTTTATACATACATCAGCTACTTGTTTACATTGGTCCTCGTGGGTTGATTTTTTTATAATCGCTAATAATCACATAAAATT
>JAANSP010003610.1:0-11079 GCA_036850745.1 Homidia socia
ATTTTCTCCTGGGGAAAAGGAGGCATGCGCAGTCTGTATGCAAACTAGAAAATGACATAAATTTTATAAAGCTGATGAGATGCTGTTCGTAAAAGTTGAGAGATCTTAACCTTGAGCAAGTAAAAAGCAAATTCCAATGAACTGCGTCTTTACGCACCTAAAACACACCCACGAATCATGGTAGAGTGTGAACACCGTTGGTGATGGTGTTTGTTTTCATGAACTTTCGTACAAATCGTACAATGTTTGCTTTACTTTGTTGCAGCTTCCATCTCCCTCCACCAAATATCGTGTCTTGGAGCTAGTGAATATACCAATTGACAATTAGCTATTATGAAATCAGGCTGTTTATTTACCCCATTGATTCACGACATGATCAACACCTTTTGTAATAATAATGATTTGCATTTGAAATTCCAAGGAAGAAAAGAGCAAGAGCGGAGGCGTGATAGAGAATATTATATATTTTTTCGTGAAATAGGCAGAGGACGATGTGCCAAAGGCAAAGCGTGACTTTTCTTTCCTACTCAAGTTAGTTATAAATACACATGACAGATTTTTATGAATACGTACCTATACACGGGAAAAACAAGTTGATATTCTTGACTCTTGAGCCATGCTGACGTTGTTATGCATTCAAAATACTAACGATTATTATGCAAGCACACGCCTTCCACTTGGTGTTTTCCTGTTCATTTTACTCACTCCCCCATCGTTGGATAAAATGCATCCTACACTAACCAATAACTCTTTTATGCTTTCTAAACATAAAGGTCAACATTATTTTATCAATCCAATTACCAGTTTTATTCCTGGCAAGACAGAAAGAGAGAGAGAGTGCATAATCCAATAATATTATTTATTGTTGGGAAGACAACCACTCATTAAAAACGCCGGAAACGCATGTGATTGAATGTTGTAATTGCTGTTTAAATCCTGGATTACAATCTTCAAAAAACATTCAATTATGTAGCAAAATACAAAACTAACACTGACCTGTCTTTTAAAAAGAAGTTCACAAGCATTTTTCATACATTTCCAAAAAAGCATGGTAAAGATAGCAATCAAGAACATCGAACCTCTTCCTTTTCATCCTCTGATTGTTGTTAAACAACAAAGAAAAAGGAGGAAGAGCCATAAGGAAAACCAGAAAAATCTAGTTAAATCTTGAGACAACCAGGTGTGCAGGTACTCATCTGCTCATACTCGCCAAACTGAAAAAAACGCTGGCGATGAGTAACAATGACAAGTGAAGTGAGAATACATGGTGGTGGCGGTGATGATGTGGTATGGATGGCGATGGCGGCGGGCGATGATCAACGAACTACATGAATGAATTGCACAGTGCAGTGCACCTGAATTTAGCAGAGAGGAGAGATGCCTACCTAAAAGAGTAAAACACGCTAAAAAAATATGTAAAAAACACAAAAAAGGAACAAGGTCTTACTTCAAAGCTTACACTATTCACTATTCTCATTTATGTACATCTTTAGTTTTAGTCTTGCCTCTTCATGATCTGATGTTGGATAATAACATAAATTTTTCTATTCATTTATCTCATACTATAATGTTATGCTATTACTACTAGGAACATATTATTATGAATGAATGATGCTGGCATGAACTTCTCACGTATTTATATATAGTGCTATTTTTTGCTTTTTAAAATCTCTCTCTTTTTGTACCTGTCAGCAGCAGAAAATATGAAATTGCTTTTTTCATCAAAAGAAAAATGTCAGGATGACAAGGAGAATAAGTAGAAAAAAGTGAGTAAAGTGATTCGGTCGGTTTACTTTCTTTTGTTAGTAAAAGGCACTATTTTTGCACTGCTCCATGCTGCTAGTTGCCCCATACAAAAAGTAGATTGTAACTGTCAAACAAAACCTTGTGTATTTTTTGCTGATTAGGTAGATTAGCAGCAGCAATGAGTGAGCAGCCTGGCCTGGCCAGCCAGCCAACCAACATGCTAAATATATGGAGCTTTCAGTTTTACAAAAGCAAAATATAAGGTTTTATGATACTTCTAAAAGCTTTTTATATGGTTCACCTTCCGAAAAGGTAATACTGGTTACTGGTACAAAACAACAACATCTTGTTTGACAAAAAAAACTGCCTAACGTGAGGTGAGATCATGGAGAACATGCGTGATGATGATCNGGAGAACATGCGTGATGATGATCATAAAACAGACCCAGCCTAAAATTTGCTTCATGGATACATATATTATTTTTATAAATGCACAAATTACTAACTTTTGTTGGATGTTGATGTTTCATGCATTTTAGGTAGCCTGTTCCACACTCCAAATGTCAGCCAGAGTTTATACAGTCCTAGTCCTATGCATGTTTTTGTTACTTTCTATACGGCATTTCATCTCACGTCATACACACACAACCAGTCTTTGTTCTTTTGCGCTGTTAGTAGAAACTTTTTTTACCGGTGAGACTGACTGACTGGATTACATTTTTCATTTTGCAAGAGTACATTATTTGTTACACTTGCCATGCCATGAAGGCAAATTAAATGAAAAAAAAAATAGTTTGGTCATGGTCATGATACTACAAAGAGTTTATGGAATCAAAAGGTGTGTAGAAGCTGGACATTTATTTATAAAGTGCTTGTTTGATGCAGCAGCACTTTCGGTATGCAAAATGAAAGAAGGATAAAAATCTGGCGATGATGACAGTTAAAAGCTTGCACCAATGACAGACTTGAGAAAGTGTATGTAAAATTGACAGTTGGTGAAACACCACCTCTGATGTCATTTCTGATCGTTACTACTATATCCTTGAGTATAACAGCAGAATAAATAATATTAATGTAATTGGTTTAATGCGTCTAGTAAAAAGAAAATATTTAACGATGGACAATAGATGATAATGTAACATGAACTAATGAGAATAAATTGTACACAATTTGCAGCAACTTGCACTGGTAAAACTGACTAACCGTGGTCTCTAAAACTCCCGTCCGAGCACCTTAAAGTTAATTACCTTGCCAATAATCTACACATGACAAACTCACAAAATCCACATGACGATAAATGATAAATCCACCAAAATCACCAAATTCTCAGCAATCTCAGTCTCAAAAAGAAAGTTTCAGTTTGTCGTTATGTCGTCAATAACCGAAAGTGAATTGTAACAACGACAGTTTGTCATAGAAGAAAATTGATCGCTATAAAAGCAGACTAGAAACACTTGTGCTCTTTTTACTTATCCCCAGCCAATTCTCAGAGAAACCACAACTCGTTAATGGTCAAAAAACGCAATTTACTTAAAATTAAAAGAAAATGTATTCTACTTACCTTTTGACTTGTCCCAAAGTAGTTGAAGTGAATGTCAGTAATGATCCGCACAATTTTTTGATTGTTTTTAAATCAAATTTCACTTTTTTGAAAAGACAAAGTTGCAAATCGCTAAGGGATGCAAAACAGATGATGAAGACAAGACTACTGACTTGTGCAATAGCCAACAAAAGAAACTTGACTGGCGAACGAACTGAAGGATCCTTTCTATCTGACTGATTGTGAGACTCTCTTCTACTTCTTCTGTGCTGCTGCAATGCACAGCACAGCTCACCACGGCCCGACCGATGTTGAAGATGATAAACCGACCAATCTACCGGCTTTTGTTCGTTGTTCTTTCTCTCTACCTATTTACTTGAGGAAGGAGCGGAGTGGGGAAAAACGACTAAGCATGAAATAAGCAAATAACAGCCACCCTCACTACTACCAGACCACTGTCTCTTTTTTCTGCTGGCTGTGTGGCGTACAACAAGCAAGAGTGTACTGACTCCAAAATTCTAAATGACGGCTGAAGGAGATGATGAATTCAATTCAAATAGCTTTTACGTTACAACAACGGCCGCAGCGGTAGAAGAGAGACGGTACACACACACACACTACACAGTATGTATAAAGTTGGCTAACAGTTTTTTTGGAGAGAGATAGAGAGAGATTGTAAAAATGTGTGGTGATGATTTATGCGGATAACATGACATAGGTAACTTGAGCTTATCTGATCTGATGATGCACAAAAAGTACATGCAGGCTAACGGACAGATAACGATAATTTGGTACAGATGCGGGATGTAGTCGCAGCATATATAACATGGATGAACTTCGGTTTTTTGGGATAAATAAATATTATTTGTTTGTAGTCTTTTTATTACTATAGCCTTGCATAAAATGAAACGTTACGATAAAGTATATCTTCTTGATAACTTTTATTAGAGGGAGAGTTGTTCCGCTGAGAAACACGGCGTGATAGCACACGGACAAATAAGATTATTAATTTGTAGGTAGAAAATTAATTGCATTGCTTGGTTAAGGGAAAGAGAGAACAAGTAAAAATAAAATAAAAATGTTTGGTTTTGTTTGCAACACTTTCGTTTTGGGTGGTAATTATTTAGTGAACAAAGGATAATAGGTAATATAATTACTATTTTTGCAGCAGATACGCATATTACACAGGCTAAAGCATTGGAACTTTTCTCTAACTGGGAAATAAATGGGATGCAGGTGTGTGGATTTTGATGATGAAAGCAGGTGCATGACGTGCTGCTCAAAATAACGATCTTATTGTGGGCTCTAATTAATTAATGAATCAATTAATTAGAGTTTGCAGGTGGTTGACTATAATCGTGAAAGAATTTTTTTTTAGTATTTCTCACCCAATCAAAATCATTTTTATTCAATTTTTTTCTTATTTTTATCACCATAAGAAATTTTCTTACGCATATCCCATATCCCATCTTTAAGCTGGCAAACCTTTAAAAGTTGCTCTTAGCCGACTGAAACACCTCTTTCACAAACTTTCTGTATAACAATAACATTAAAAATATTACATAAAGTTTATGTTTGGTTTCATAAATATTATTAGGTTTCTTTCATCCGTGTTGTAGCACAAATAGAAAATATATAACTGATGATATATTATGCAGCAATCTCCGCACTTTCTTATTAATAATATCAATTAAAAGATAGCCAATCTACAAATATCTTAATGTTTCACTTTTTATTCCCATGTAAGAAGCATAACTACTGGAAACATAATTTCAAATAACATAATAAATAATTAGATTATGATGGCTTAAATTGTAGAACAATTAAGCATTCGTCAACATGTCATCACAAAAGTAACAACCACAAAAGTTGCAGTTTTACTAAACATCCAGTTAGGATGTGTGAGTAATTTCAAGAGTCTTGATAGAGTATGATTAAATATTATGCTAAAGTTATTTAGGATTATTAGGAAGTATAAACCTGTTGCTACATTTACTAACCTCCTATTTAAGAAAACGAAGAACTTCGTGTAGGGCTAGCTGGTAATCCCGGCGACTGACTTTAAGAAATTAAAGAATGACTGTAAATAGGAATAAAAATTTATACAAATCATAAGTATATATAATCAATCACAGAGTTATGATAGTTTATCTCAACTCAATTAAATACTTTCGACTTACTTTTAAATACACTCTAAAGTTTTTATTGTCAGCTTGCAGGGCTGAAACAAACTCTTGAGTTTTATCTAGAGGAAGCTTTAAAGTGGGTAGGTAACCAATTAAATAAGAGACGAATTCTTCCTTCTGCGATTTATTAAAAAATAGATTTTAGTAAGAAATTGTATTCCAAACAAAACATTAATTAAAATGGAATTGTGAAAAAAAGTTCAGCTGTGCTTACCCGTTTGTCAAAAACTGACTTTAAACAACTTGCTATTTCATTCAAGGCAAGTAGCGTTTGAGCATCGTTAATATCAAAGGAAACTTTCAACGGAGCAACAAAACATGCAGGCACGATATTTTTATACATGAAATCGATAAATCCTTCCGGCCCTTCAGGTCCAGCCCATAAGTCTACGAGCTTTCTCAAAATAGAAAAACACGCCTTTTGTGCCTGAAACACCAGTTAGAATTTTTATTCACCAAAAAAGTTTTATTTCTAGTCAAATATTATCTATCTACGCGTTCTCGCCCCAAAAAATCATTAAACCTTACCACAGGATCAGGAAACTCCACTGACCCTTGAATAACGGTCATCATAACTTCATTCAAAACGTTCGGGTCCTGAGCTGCCAGCACATCGGTCACGTTGTTAGTGACAATAGCAGCGATAAATTGAAAGTATTGCCTTCTGAGGAGCTGCCTCTCTCGAAGAGCTATCTGATCATTAGGCTCAATAGGAATCTGTAGCGCTCGAAACACACCTTGCACCATTGGAGTAAACATTTGCTTCAAGAAGGGCACCACATCTTTCTGGAAAATCCACGAAAGCTATATACAGATTATAAAAATATGCCTTCCAAGCGTATTTAAATTGTATATTACATTATACAATAAAAATCAAGCAACATTACAAAATATACGTTTTTTACTGAAAGCGTGCATTCTATAATTTCCATATTAAGCATAATAAATAAATTAGTAACAACATCAAAATGCCATTTGAGTGTAAGTTGCACAAAAAGATAAAATGCTGCAGCAAATAAGGGGATAAGCAACTTTCAAGTAGAGAGTAGATATTGCATTGCATTACCTTAAACTTTGTTATAACTTGGTTAATTAATGGAATATACTCTTGAATTGAACGACAATCACAATTCTTGAGGAGGCCTTGAGAAGCGACAGGAATGTATGGAAGGAGTTCCTCCTCCAAACAAACAACAAGACGATGCAGGTACTGACGAACAGAGCTTTGCAACTGGGCAATGTATGATTCTTCAATGGGTAACTGCAGCATCTGAAGAAAAACCCCCAGCGCGTCCAAAAACACTTGGACACAGGCTAATGACTTCATTGTGTGTTGATTGCTAAATGCTTTACTCAGTCTTCCAGTTAAGGCAATAGCTTGTCTAACAGTGATATGATAAATTCAGCAGAATAATAAAACGGAATAATCTTCTTATGGTTTTCTATAATCAAGATTACTTACACGAGTAGTTCAACCGTGTTTTCTTGCTGAATAGGATCATCCACGGCAGTATTGAGCTTTTCTATACCAACTCGGCACGGGAAAAGGACTAAATTCACGATATCAGTCATTAAAGCGGTTTTTTTCTGCAAATTCAAAAACGTTCTAATTATGTATACTCATCTATTCAACTGCGAGCTGTCTTATTATTATTATTAAAGCATACATTATCAACGCGCTTTACCTGGTTTTCTGATTCCCCAGAAACTATCAGTACACCAATCACTTCGTAAAGGTACAGTTGGTCATCACGAGTAATAAGACAATCATCGGTGGGATCCTTTGGCAGTAAATTTAAAGCTAATAATGGCTGTATCGCATCAACGATATTTTTCATTAGATCAGACGTGATACCGGATCTAGATATGTTAACAATGGAGTTGGGTGTACGGTTAAAATATAATCGTGCTAATGGAGCTAATTGAACTTTTGTTAAATTCATTTAATACCTTATGCATTTTATAAACCGGGAAAATAAATAACAGCACCGGGATCGAACTTTTTTGTCGGGATGAAACAGACCCCTTTCTTTAAGAAAGGCAGTGAGGCCCTTGACAATGTAATCAGGATGGCAAACAAAAAACTTTTCATATCTGCAAGGGTAGACCGATGAATAGATCAAATTACCTGTTTTTATGAAGATGTTGTAGACTTAGAAATATATAGCTGATTGTACCGTATTATTGTTTCAAAGTACTGAAGAACCACTGCTGAGTGATCGTAGAGATACATGTCGGAATTTACAATTTGCATCATCATTGTTTGCACAGGGTTGGGTTGGCCCTCAGTCATGGTCCACTGACTGGTAACAGTAGATGGAAGAGATTCGCCCAAATAGTACAAGAGCAACAAAGAAACTTCGACTTCCTAGAGTTTAAGACAAGAGGAATGATTGCATAAAATTGCATAGGAATTCACACAACAAACGCGAAAATTGTTTCAATTTTCTTTTACGCTCTTACATCAAAAGACAAACTCCTCCAGTTTTGTGTGGTATAATTGACACGATTCTGAACTTCCATAATTAAATAGTTTTTGTCAAGTTGAGCTAAATTGTCGAATATTATTTTTAGTTGCTTTCTGTGGAAATAAAATATTAAACATAATTAGAAAGTCATTTCCAGATATTACAATGGTGCCTTCACTTGTGCCAATGACAACATACCTGTATTCCATAAAGCAAGCCTCATCCTCTCCCTCATGAGCAAAATCATAACTTGAGTCAAATCTAAGCTTTCGAATCACCACCTCAAGGGTTGTCCTATAATTCTTAACATGCGCATCAGACAACTGTCGAAACGATTTTATCAACTGAAAAAAGGACAAAAAGTTGGTAAAGTTGCAGTACATTTTGGTTGGTAATGCATTTATTGCATAATGTGTTACTTCTGCCTTCACGTACATGTAAATAATCTCGAATAAAGTCCAAAACAGTTGCAGAAATATCATCACATTCACTTCCCAAAATTTGTAGTAATAATGGAACCTTCTCTTCGATTGCATCACAAATCACTTTAAGCTCGACTATTTGATCGGGGTGAGATTTCGAAAACTTCAAGTAACTGTCAATTAAATTCGTGCCCATGGTACTGTACAATTTTCCTAATCGGCACAAATAATCTTCGTCTTGATCATGCTGCAAAATTATTTGAAAATAATAGTATTATTATACAAAAATTTAAAATGAATATATCAAGTGAGTGCAAAATATACGGAACAGTCGCTTGTTATAAAGTATTAAATTATGATGTGTACCATAAATGAATGCCAAACGCCAGCATCTCCTAAAACCCTGGAAAAAGACTGCACCAGTTTAGTTTTGTCGATCGGGTCCATTCCTTTGGAAATAACTTCTTGAATACAATCAGCTGCAGACTCTCTAATATCATGGTTACAAAGATTTGACACAAGCACCGGAACAAAACGATCGTTAGCCACCAGGTTAATATCAATCCATTGAATGTACTTTCCAATTACTTGCAAGCATAGTCTGGTAATTAGTGGATATTGTCCACTCAAAACAGTCTGCAAATAAGAGAATAAATTAGAACAGATAACATTGATTATACCATATTTCCAAAAAATCGTAGTCTCTCTCATTCCCTACCACAAAATTTGTTTAAGACATGATGATAGCTTACCAAAATTTTATACCAGGACTCAACTAACTGGATAACAGCCTTCTCTCTCATAGCATCCTTAATTAATGTGTTTCGTTGTAATTCTAACGCACTTCGAGGTATCTCTTTGTCTGCAACTTCTCCATCGATTGCGAGCAGTACACGAAGATAGTGGCCTAAAAACTGGGGAGACGTTTCTCCAATTGCTATATGCTCGGTAAAAAATTCTGGCCAACGAGATGGATAGTCTTGAATAAAAACCAATCCAGCAATTTGAGCAGCTTTGTTAAGAATGAAGCCCTCCTGAAGTCTGCCATCACTAAGCTGATAAAGTTAAGCAATAATAATCGTACATAATAATTACGCTTTTACTTTTTAGTTCATAAACGAAAAACTTTATGGTAAGTCTAACTTACCAATTGAAGTTTAACCCATTCCCTCAAAAATCTTCTGATCAACTCCTGGTCTTGAGGCGAAGAGTTGTTATACCGGACCTTAATATGATGTTCAATCACCTGCAGGCAGAAAAACTGAATCTGACTCACATTCGCATACCGTCCGGATATTATCGTCTGTAGGCACTCCTTCCAACCAAGTTCAGAATTTTTTAGCTGTTCATAATACTGCAATGCCTGTAACATGTAATAATTTGTTAAAAATAAATATACCGGAGATTCACAACAAAAATGACAATTACAATACTACCGGTTGTGTAGCAGTAGCAGCAAGTCACTTACCTTAGTATGCGCAACAGGGTTGTTGGCATTTGCAAGTCCATTCAGCATTAAATCATCCATTTTACTTGATACAAGTCCTTCTGGACGCCGGTTAGTTAACTTCCAAGTTTATCCATCAATCAAGATTTCATAACTCCTTTAATCATTTCATGCCCAACTTTCCATGTTCAGTTAACAGTTCAAAAATACGCTTAACCTAATAAGGATTGCACTTTTGATATTAGATTATTTAAAAAACCAAATTAAAATAACAGGCCAGCTGTTACACTATTCTACATACAACCCTAGCCAATTCTGACTTGCGCACAACAAAACAATTGAAAATAAATAAATAGCTGATGACAATGGCACTTCTTGCACAACAAATAGCTCCAGCTTGTCATAGTAGTTATAAAATCATTTATTTTTCATCAACTAACTGGAATAGCTCCAATTAAAACTATAAACGATGACCGAGAAAGAAACGTGAAATAATTGCATAAATTGACTAGTTTGACACCAACACCAACCACCACACACGGGTGACGGAGGTTTGATCTTTCTTTTAACCTCCTCCTATTCTAAACCAGCAAGGTCCAGAAAAATGTTCCAACAAATATCTGTGTCAGGGACCCTGACTCAGGGTTAAAAAATGGTGTAGCCAGACCAAAGAACAATTATAAAAGGATGACACACAGAAAGACAACTAGTAGGACGGCAATCCGCCTTCTTGATCAACAAGGAAAGAAAAAACAATTAAAGAGCTCAACTATTATCTACACAATTACATACGTTTAAAAACAAAAGGTGTGAGTTAGCCAGCCCACAATAATAACAATAACAACAGGTTTCGTTGTCGTCGCATTGCATCGCATTACACATGCACATCTCCCATCATCTCCATTAAGCGTTCGACGAGCTACAATTTCATTGATTTTTGAGAGCAGACGGCACTTTTCCTTTTTCTCAATCTGCTTTTCAGCAAAACTGCTCTCACTGTTTTCCATTCCATTTTTAAGACGTTCATTTCGCTCGTTTCACTCAATGAAAATCTGGGGTGTATTGAGAATAAATGAACATGTGATTATATGAGTGGATGATGATGAACACGCAAATCGCAAATATCTTCACGGGGGACAACTCATCATTGGGGTGCGCGTGCTTGGTCTTTGTTGCAAATTTTTATTTCAAGTATTTTTGTTTTTGCTTGCACTTCTTGAGCTGGCCAGCCGGCCAGGTGATAAAAGAATTAAAATTAAATTCTTGTTTT
>JAANSP010003611.1:0-11079 GCA_036850745.1 Homidia socia
TTTTTGGTAACATTTCATTTTGTTGTTGTGTAAGTACTTTTTAGCAAGCAAGCGTATTATAGTACTGACATGTCACGTATAACTTGTACTACTTCTTCTTGAGCAGATGTATTCATAGTATTATTTTTGCAGTTTAATCTTCTAAATACTTTTGTCTCTTTTTTGACACTATACCATCACCTAACCATTTTCCCAACACCTTGAAAGGTTTCTTCTTGGCAAAACAACATTTTGTGTAGTTTGGTCACAGGTACTTTGCGGTACAATTTGAGCATAAAAACATTATTTTTTTAAACTTTGTATTTTCTAGTATGTACATCCAATTTGCAAGCAGCTATAATATTTTTACGCAGCAAATGATGTACTTTTTGTAGCGCAACTGGCTGGTATAATTTTTAATAGCAAATTACTTGTGCTAGTAGTTAGCAGTATTATTATTAACACTTAAAAATATCTCAAAATGGGACGCAGAATTCTACACTGAACCAACAAAATTTTTGCTTAAAAAAGGCCCCTTTCCCTATGCAGATATTATTGTATCGATTTGTAAATGCGGCGGGATTGAAATATTGATATGGGGTCAGTGGTATACTTTTACAGGAATAATATATTTGTTTTACTGACCTCCTGGAAGTTTTGCGAAATGCGACTATCTGTGGACTAGAGTCAAATGAAGCCGTTGGCTCGAGACCAAAATAAATGTGAAGTATATAGATAAAGTGGACTACATAAATAGACAGATAGCAGCCAAAACGCAATTTATGTAAAATAACATGTGTGTGTGTCTATATATATTTTTATGTGGTATGGATTCAGTTGAAGAAATACTCGAGTGGAGACTTTTGTAATGAATTAGTAGCGCTATTATTACTATTACTCAAGTGACTATTTCTACTAAAATATATTGTTTTACGAGAGAGAAAAAAGGACAGACACACGCAGAAAATAATGGAGTGCAATCATGTATATAGCTCTCTGACATTCACCAGAGAGAAGAGTATTTAATGGCATATCAATGATGTGAAAATTTACGATTTATTCGATAGCTCCAATAAAAAGCTTTTGGTTCAGCCCCAGCAAAAACAACATCCTGATCCTCGTTTCGAGTATCATCCTATTTATACGACCACACAAAAGAAATAATAACGAATCTATACACACCGTCGTGTTTGTTGAAATGCTTGGTTTAGTTGATTTTGTTGTATTTATCTCCAGTCGCCGCCGCATGTGTGTGTGTGGGGAAGAGAAGAGCGCCATAATCAAACGTTTTCACAAAAGTGAAAGAGGCTATAGTGATCTAATCGTATTAATCAGCAGCTTGTTGTCGTCGAAGGATTGTCGAAATTGTTGGGCCCTCGCTAATGTCTGGGTGACCGCAGCTAAACTAACTCTTTTAATCAATGACAACTGACAAAGAGCGCCGCTTCTATTTGTAAATAAATACCGCATTTTCAGAGTGGAAACAAAGTCACTACTTCTTCTAAAGCATCATCAGAATTGGCATAATATAGTTTACTTCTCTCTATATATATATCTGGTTATGTTTTGGGCGCAACAGAACAAAACATGAAAGGGGAAGAGAAGAGCGCCATAATCAAACGTTTTCACAAAAGTGAAAGAGGCTAGTGATCTAATCGTATTAATCAGCAGCTTGTTGTTGTCGAAGGATTGTCGAATTTGTTGGGCCCTCGCTAATGTCTGGGTGACCGCAGCTAAACGAACTCTTTTAATCAATGACAACTAACAGAGAGCGCCGCTTCTATTTGTAAATAAATACCGCATTTTCAGATTGAAACAAAGTCACTACTTCTTCTAAAGCATCATCAGAATTGGCATAATATAGTTTACTTCTCTCTATATATATATCTGGTTATGTTTTGGGCGCAACAGAACAAAACATGAAACTCTTTAAAAAAGTTTTTTTGCCATTTTAGTCGATTACTAAACAAATAAAGCCGAAAATGGTGGTTCAGTTGAAGTTAAATTTTGTGCAAATGAAAGAGCTAAGTTTTGTTGATAGATTAGGGTGCCATATAGTTTAATATCATGTGTAAATACATAGGTATACCTTCAAAGATACCGCCGTGCATAACGTTCTAAGTGCAATCATCTGAACAAGAGAAGCTATTTAGAAATTTCATAATAATGAATGTGAAATTTTAACATGATTATCCATAAAATTATAATCCAGTTAGCTTGAGCTACCGATTTATTAAATCAAGTCAAATGTGATACAGCCACATATATAAATTATCTACAACTTATTTACACAAGCCAGCAATGAGTCGTTAAGTTTTTAAATATTTTTTGCTCAAATCATAATGAAGGGCCCTGAGGAATTTAGAAGTGCATATTATAATCATCATTATTGACTACTGCCAAGTATATCACTACTGTGCCTCTTTGTTTGCAAAGTGTGTTTGGACAGTCAATGAATGCGAGTGAACGAGCTAAACCGTTTTGTTTGTATACTTCCAGTTGGATTGATTGTAACTTTGGAAAAACGATCGGGTTGAAGTAACGCGTATTTATACTGTAAGCGGTACTAGTAATCGAATAGATAAATGATAAAAGAGTGTGAGAAGAGAAAACGCTCATGTTTTTTTACCCAGCCAGGCAGCCAGCAAGTAAGCGTGTACAATCAAGTAATTTGATACTCATGAGGTTTATATCGAGCATATACACCAAACACCATTTTATACTACTGGCAAAAAACAAGCAGGTTTTATCGTTCTCTCTCAATCAAGTTTTAGCAAACTTTTGTACAAACACACATGCTAGTATACACATTGGTGATATTGGTGGAATGACTTTCTCTATTTTATTTCGTCCAAAAAATCTTTGCCAAATAAAGCTCTCTCGTTTTACTTGGAAGCGAGGAAATGGAAAACGGGTGTATTTATTGAGACGAAGTGAGATAATATATTATATTGCTGGTGGAATATAAAAAAAGAGAGAGAAAGCTGCCTTTTGACTTGATTTGGTTGTGCAAATGTATCGATGTGATATGGCTCTTGTTCAAACATGTCGTACGCAAAAAAATGTATGACTGCCTGCATACTCGCAGCGCGTATTATTATACATTTAATAAATTATACGAGTAATGGGTACGCAACGTTTTAGGAATATTTTCCAAAAATACACACATTTTACTTATATGCCAGCCTAAAATATATTTATAAAACACGTTACACACGACAATATCAAATGGCCAGCAGAAAATACTAAATGAATATTTTACACACACATTCCACAAAAAATATATATCATCAGATCTACTTGAGTGAAACAAAAAATATTTTTGCTGATACATTTTCTCGAAAAATAATAATGTTTTTTGCTTGTTTATTATATCGACATTGTAACTGAAATCAATCTTTTTTCTCTTTTTTTTCTCATTCCCGTGTGTCCACACATTTTCTCTCTATCTGCGTCTCTTCCATTTTTTATCTGCCGTTGGCTTTGGTCTCTACCTCTCCCTGGCATGGTGATGGCGGCGGCGGTGGTGGTGCAATGACTTTTATTTTATACTTGACACAACACAGCAAAGGCCTCAACAGCAACCCAGACCAGCAATGGTGAGTTCTTCTTCGACTAGCTTTCATGGGAAATCCTCGACGATCGTTGTCAATATTGATACTAGACTAATCGGCCAACAACTTGCATCCAATCAACTGCCAGAAAGCTGCGTCTAACAACCCAGCAAAAAACAACAACAACAACTCTATTTTCTCAGAGACTTTTTTCCTTATCCTCCTCTTCCGCAAAATCTACTACCACAACTCCATTTCTCTGTCTTGCTGCTTTCATCGTCTTCAGGTACATCAAAAAACATTTTTTCTATAATAAATTAATGTTATATACAACCAACCAAATAAATAAATAAAATGTAAGGATGGATATTCAATTACATAAACAAATATAGTCATTTATTCTCTATGATGTATAATAATAATAAATAATAATAAACAATAATAAATATGGTATCTCCCTTGAGCTCCACATAGGTACTTGGTACATACGTAGGTACTTGACGTTACTTTTTAAAGGACGAAGATACATTTTTCTAAAAACAAAAAAAACTCCCAAAGAAAAAAATGTATTGACAGTGTAGCATTATGATTACAGAGCAGAGGAGCAGGATATAAAATATTTATGAAATTCTACCTGCATTTCTTCGTGTGGGTTACCAGAAACCATGTTCATTCTATACAAAACTACAACAACAAGCCAGCTATCCTTTTCTCGTTCTCTCTCTCTGTATTTCTCCTCCTCATCCTGTACAACCAGCAGCAGCACAAAAAGCCTGCTCATGATTAATACATTATTAACGTCAGCGAAAGTGCAGTAAATAGATAGATAAAAAAGAGGAAGGCAGGAGAGCAGATTATATGTGTAGGTACTTTTAAATAGATAGATAGAGAGATAGACAGAGAAGATTCTTATATTTAAGTAATTTTTGAAGAAGCATCGTCGTGTTTTCTCTAGGAGGATACGTACACATTATAAATATGTTATTACCAACTTACTCTTCCGAACAAGAAACTTATTATTCCAGAATTGTCTCTATAATCTCGCGGGAATAAGTTTATGTGTAACTACCAACCAACGTTTTTTATCTAGAGCAAAAAAAGAAACTGAGAGAGAGAGCATTATTTAGATAAATAAATATAAGAAGGAGGAGGAGAAACCTACTGCAAGAGAAAAAAATATGATTAAATCAAACGTCTTCTATACATAACTAGCTAGATGAAGAAAAATATTAATAATTTTTTCTACCAAACCCAGGAAAGAGGAAAACGGGTGTTTTTATTAATGATTAATAATCCTATAAAACGTGAACAATATATTTATAGAGTAAAAAAGCTTGTTTACTTTTAGATATGGATATTATATACTTGGTCATTACTAGATTACCTGTAAGAAAGACAAAGATATAAATGATAATATTTCTAAAAATATTATTGCAAAAAATATATATAAGTAGGTTATTATGTCGTATGTGTATAAATACAGAGATATTTTGTAGTAATTAATTTTTTAAATGGTGAAATTACTTATTTAAAAGATAAGTAGAGTATTGAAGAGGAAGAAGGGTTTGTACGGGTAATAATAAGTAGAGATGGATAAGGATATGACAAAAGAAAAGTTTTTTCTCTTTTTTCTGGTGTACTACTGTTTGCCCTCTTTTATATACCAATCCCAAAATTTTTTCATTCCAAATCATTCTGCTGCGACGATTGGCATTTTAGGTAACAAGATTAGCTGAACGTGCAAATAATTTGATTTTTCTTCTTTCATCGCTATCATCTATCCATCGCACTTGAATGTTGAGTAAAAAAAGGTCCGAAGAATATGCTATCTCTGCTGTATACACTTTCCCAAAACTAGTTTCATCGGAGATGGGAAAAGATTAAAGTAAAATTATATAAGTAAAATGGCATCATTTTCATCATTGCAAAAAAACTACTACCTCCAGCACACAACTAGCTATAATATACAATAACTACTTGAATCTCCTTCAATTTCATCATTCTGTAGAGCAGCGAGAGGTAAAAGGAACACAAATATAAAGAAAAAACTTGAAACTGCGGAACAACCATTCAATGATCACCATCATCAAGTTCATGCTCATGCTTTTCAAATAAACAGTTTTCTTCTTTTCTGCAGTTTCACATGTTCATACGCAGTAGTTATTATTGTTGTATTGCTGCTACTGCTATTATCATTATTACTGCTGCCACTACTACTACTACTTCATATTATTACATTTCTCTATTATTTCCATGTCTCTCTCTCTCTCTCTTTCAAACCCCAGTACCATGTCATCTTCATCCATACATGATCGCCATATCCTATCATCAAATGATGATCCTTCTCCTCTTCTTCTTCTTGAAGATAATAAAAGGGTACATTTCAAAATGGATTAATACTTGTGCATTATTATTATTACCATTATGTTAGAGGACACGACACGACACACGGTGGTGGTGGTGTCCCAATAGCACTATGAAAATGACATTACATGTGTGTAGTTTATATTCCTTTGCTTGTTCCCCAAAACAAACGTACTTACTTCCATCATAACATAACAATAATGGTGCATTCGTGCATCCTTTCTCTTATGCCGCTGCTTTTAATATTATTGCCCAAGAAGAAGATAGCAGGCAGGATAGCGATAGAAGTAGTGGTGGAGAAAGACAGTTTATTTCTCAAAACTCATAATAACAAACAACACACAATTCTAAATATTCTACGCTACAAAAATGTTTTTTACTTCAGCTACTACTACTTCTACTTCTACTTCTGCTACTACGCAATAATACATTTGTGTTTTTATTATGAAAAAAACACACACACAAATATCCGACGAGATGGGAGAAAAGTGGGCTGTCATCATGCAGAGAATGCAGCAGCAGAAGAAGCAGTAAAATTGTATAGGTAGTTTGCAATACGAGATTATTACCACCAGATTCGTTCATGTTGCTCGTGTTGTTATGTCTAGAATGGGATGTGGTTCTCATCATACATACCAAAATAATGATATCATCGTCATCCTTTTGAGTTGTTGAGTTTCAACTGCGGTTTTCTTGCTTTTACTCGTTTTAAACTTGCTCAATCACATAAGATAACTACCACAAGCACACACGATAGACGGCTGCATATTATACGATACTCAGACAAACGTTCGTTCAAAATATTATACCAACTACAACGAGCAACAACAATAATACCTAAAAATAAGAAAGGGAGGAAAAGGAAAGCAAATGAGGGCATGAGAATTGATGAAATCGTAGCAAGTATTCGTCGGTGCATCGACAAAACTTTGACGAGACTACAGACAGCTAGAGAGAGAGAGAGAGAAAGTGAGAAAGGGAAAAGGTATAACTATCCATAAAGCTGAAGTAGCGAAGCTTATCAGAATAATAGGGACTTGTGCCTATATGCTTTGCCTTTATGCACGTGGACCATCATAGGCTAGAATGTTAGTAGAAGCTGAAGAAGGAGAAGAAAATAAGGATGAATTTGAATCCAAGTTGTCGATATGTTGTTGTCTGTGTTTGAGGAAAGCAAACAAAAAGGAAAAACAACTGCCGTTACTACTACTACAAAGCTGAAGAAGGAAAAGAAAATAAGGATGAATTTGAATCCAAGTTGTCGATATGTTGTTGTCTGTGTTTGAGGAAAGCAAACAAAAAGGAAAAACAACTGCCGTTACTACTACTACCGCTGCTACTGCTGCTGCTGGGAGCAATAATAATGACGCTGTTGCTATTTCAGTTACGATTACTTCATGCAATTCAATGGGTTCATCTGTATGAAATCCAAATCTCACTTGAAGTATCATATCATCATCGTCATCCTTCTCTTTGCTGCTGCTACTAGTCGTCTCGAGAGTGAGTCGTTGTGTGTGTGTGCTCGTGTATTTCACCTATTTCACTTGGAAAACAAGATAATAATATATACATACATGAATACTTATTCCACCTTTTTGGGATATACATATTCTGAGTTGTTGTGTCTTTTATCCTCTGCCCTCCAGATTCATTTCCCATTCGAATTTCTAGGAAAACACTTACAATGCTAGAAAATCTCGAGAGTGAGTCGTTGTGTGTGTGTGTGCTCGTGTATTTCACCTATTTCACTTGGAAAACAAGATAATAATATATACATACAAGAATACCTATTCCACCTTTTTTGGGATATACATATTCTGAGTTGTTGTGTCTTTTATCCTCTGCCCTCCAGATTCATTTCCCATTCGAATTTCTATGAAAACACTTACAATGCTAGAAAATTATTATAGATGCCAAGTGTATGTGTGCACATGTAAATCTACACATGTATGTATATGTTTTTTTGTTGTGTCTTTGCCTCTCTCTACTCTACTGCTATACTGCTGCATAAAAGGTCTTTTTAGAGATGAAGTGGGAAAAGGTATTTGTTCGCTTACTTAGAAAAAAGAGATGCGTAGTTAGTTCTCTGCTGCTGCATGTATGCATACATGAGTGCACACCTACACACGTGCATAATAGATAGGAATGTACTTTTAGCTGCCGTTTATTTCTCAGAGATGTGTAGTTAGTTCTCTGCTGCTGCATATATGTATGCATACATGAGTGCACACCTACACACGTGCATAATAGATAGGAATGTACTTTTAGCTGCCGTTTATTTCTCGAGGGGAGATGTTTTCACTTTCAGCAGGCTTATACCCACCGACACCATCGCATACCTTGGCAGACTCCAGGAAGCGCAAATAAACGAAACGACAATGAGTTTTGTAGTTAGCATTTTTGTTCATAGCAGCGGCAGCAGCAGCCCATCATACAGTGTGTATACAAACATGTATGTGTGTACATTTCACCACAACACTTTCTGTGAGAACAACAAATAATGCACTTTTGGATTTGGACAGAGAGAGAGAGAGAAAGAGAAGCAAAAAAGAATAAAAAATCTAATGCAAATTCTATTTGTACTTTTTTGAGGAAAATGCGGCGTGACTATATATGCTGGGCTTGTACATAAAAACAGTTTACTTATCTATCTCCTACAGTCATTTTACCTAGCTATTATTATTATTTCTACGATTACTATTACGAGGGAAAGCATTCTGGGCGGATGTGTCACGGCTCAGTGATAAGTTTCTGATATGTTGCATTGCATTTGTGTACATAAAGGCACGGCACGAGTGTCACCGCGGCTGCTATGTCGAGTTTTTTTGAATCACTTTATTGGGCCCCAACGGTAGCATTTTGAAGACAAGGATAAGTGTCATTCTTTCCGCCATCATCAACGTGATCATGTAGGATAAGTTGGTTAGAAAAAAGGGAAAAAAGAAGCAGCCGCATATCTAAGGGCAAGACCTCCGCATTCTTATTATTATTACCGTTATATTACTATTATACTTGATGATATGATCACCCTTTTCAGACAAAAAAGTTTGGTCAAGAAAGAAATGGCATTTTTCTCAGTAGCGCCCAAACTAAGACCATTCTGATTGTGAAGAAATTATTATAGAAATGCATAAGGCGGAAAAAAAGATATTATTTTTTGGAAAGAATGAGAAGAACATGTCGTTGGTGTAGTTTGAAGAACAAGAAGGGAGGATGAACTCATAAGATGAGGCAAGGAGAATGGCACAGGGTTGAAGGAAAGGGAGAAAAAATAAGCGATAGTGAGAGCGATAGAGAGGAATAAAGCGAAATATTATTGAAGGAATAAATGTAATTGCTGAAGAGTGAGAGAAAGAGAGAGAGAGAGAAAAGCCGATAGGGAAGAGGAAGAAGAAGAAGGAAGCTGTTTATTTTCTTATGGGTTTTCTCTCTCTTGGACTATTTTTTGGTAAAGACTAGTGTAGTGAGTGAACGAATGGGTAAGAGAGAGAAAAGGAATCAGTAGACATTTTTTCCCTCTTTTACTCCTTCTTCACCTAAAGCTCCAATTGCCATTGTTATTGCCGCACTTACACTTATCTGCAGACATTATTACCACATGCGTTACGTGCCATTGCCTGTCAGTGCAATTGCGAATTCTTGATGAGATTACGGTGAAGAGCGCAAGCACACATAGATGGGCGAATGAACAAACATATTATCGCAAGTGGAAAAAAAGAGACGGGAAAGATGCTGATTTTTTTCGTGATGGGAAATATAAGGTGGTACTCGTTTGCACTACTTTTATTACAAAATTTATAAATTTTTAGCATTGGATTCTCTTGAAAAGAAACTCAACGATCATTCATTTCGTCTCAATCAAGTACTGTCTATATTAAATACAAATTACTGTTGATGAAATTTGTACTAATTACGACACCTCCCATGTTTTTACAACTGCTTTCCTGGTTAGTAGCGAAAATTAGATTCGTATAAACTTATGACTTGTATTTGGAAGCGTTAATGCAATTTGTTGCACGTTCAACAGTCAGTCAACAGTGCAATCCGAACGAACAAAATCATTGTTTATGTCAGCCGTAGCTCATAGAGTTGCAATCTTGCAATGCAGCTGCAGTTATCTGTCATACTTATGTTTATGTTTTAATGAAATAATGGCATAATATTTATAGAGATTTTTTGTAGACACATTATTATTTCTCCTCATCTTTCTCTGTAATTAAGATGGTGATGTTTTTCATTAAAAAATCAAAATGCAAGGAATCTGCATAAAAGAAAAGTTGAACTTGAACTTTTTCTTAAATATCGCCATAATCAGCAAGAAAATATGCGTCAGTATTGCAGCAGTATGCATTTACATAGCGGAACTGATGGGGCGGAGGTGAAGTCGAAGGAAGCCATTATTAATAAACGCGTAGAAAAGAAACTTTTCTTTCTTTCTTAAGACGGATGTGCAATCCCATTACTTTTCCCCTTGAAATTATTGCAATCTTCCATTTCTTTGCTTTGCTCTGATGTTTCGAAGTTGTGGCATGAACACAGCTAGACATAAAAATCTGGCTTTTTCCAAATGACATATGGTACGAATATTTAAATTTTGAGTGAAGAGGTCGAAGTTTTTGATGGAGGATTAATTTTTCAGAGGAAAATATAAGGAAGTTGTTGTGGCAGTGGTAATTTAATTTACATTCGCTTCTCTATCTCTGAACTCACTTTATTCTCACCGATTCATTTGATGCAACGGATCATTACTGTTTTATGACATTTTTTTCAAATCATTAATATAAACTGTAATTTACTTAGGTTCGTAATTATTCATCAAAATCCACCTTGTCATCAAGTTTAAGTCCTCACGAAAGATGCTTGACTCTTCTGAGCATAACTGATGATTTTTTATAGAACATTTTGCATTCAGATGGCTCAGGAGGCATGAATCATGATGCTAACATGATATTTAGTTGGTTTTATTTTATAAGACATTGTTTCGATTGCACAAAACTACATGTAGAAATGCAACATAAGATATTTGCCGATTTCAAGCAATTTGAGACGATACTTTCTTGTTTGTTGTATAGGAATGTCCACGAAATTCCTTCTTTATTTGTCAAGCTAGCAGCATGAAGTAGCATTTAAATACATGTGCAACAACTTAACGACGTAAAATTATTGTTTTATTCAATTCGGG